>CVMT01000003.1:742219-772238 GCA_000985935.1 Talaromyces islandicus | reverse complement strand
TTTTTTTTTTTTTTTTTTTTTTTTTTTTTTTTTCGCTTCAGCTAGGGTTCCTAAACTTCGTATGTACCATGTAATGCGGCTTTTTCTAGAATGAGACCAGCCTCCACCGATATCTCTTTCTGGGTTTACCATATTAAATATTCGTGTTCACTTGTCACTTGCCCCAGGCCCTCTTAGGAATGATTTCGGATCTGATATTCGTACGAAAAAGTAAATACGCGGAAGCGGCATATTAATTTTCAGAGTCAACAAAAAAAAAGGAAAAAAGAGACGGAACAAGGATGATCCTGTGTCCTGACGCATTTCGGCTTGCCGAAGTGAAAACTTTTTTAAATCCCGGCCCGTAGCCGCCACATCTAGATCAATCAGCTCCGTTGGGCCAATAAAAATTGCAGGGAAGGTTACTTTCCCCTTCTGCGCTAACCCGATGGACCACATTTACAGCTCTTCTGCTTCACCGTGATGTGGATCGTGATATTAGTGTGTGCCTAGCCTGGTGGGTCGCAGGGTTCTCATGGTGGGTCATGAAGAATTTTAATGCAGTAGTCAATAATGATGATGCTAGAAACAACAAACAAGGAAACAATGATAAAAGGCGTGCAAGGCAGGACAAGCAGATAGGAGAATTCAAATAAATTTTCTGGAAGGAGTCCAGGAATGCTCTTGGAATGAAAAAAACAACTATATTATCAAGTTTGCAGGAAGATGTAGCATTCTGGCTCCCTGAGAGCTTAAAAATCATCGATGCCGATCACAGGGGCAAACTTTCTCGTATGACTTTGGCGCTAAATTTTGTTACAGCATGCTGCTTTATGATAAACAGTCTGCACGAACAACACACTCTTGCTGCAAGACAATTCACAATAGACTACATGCATATGCAGATTGTACAGTACTTATGTGCATACTACTGTGTCCTCCGGTGTCCTACAATGGCCAGCTGCATCAATCTTTTCAAGACCAGACAAAACTCGGCTTAAACGCATGTGGCAATAATAATAGTGCATGTGGCGAGAACACAATCTCATAAGCCAGTCCCACCAATACATGTATCCACTACCAAAAGAGGAAACAGCACACTACGTATTATTGATAGCCTAACCACGCAACTTATTGTAGTTACAGCATCATAGGCACGTACATGTCGTATGCAGCTGTAGCATTCCTCATCCTCCCTCACCGAGAACCCCCTAGACCGTGAACGGATCCCGTTCCTGGCCTCCGAACCTGCCCCGTAATTCGTACGGAGCTCCTCCATACGGAGTAGCTGAGCGTTGTGAAGTCTTTGAATGTCTGACAGCTACTCAGAATTTTCTGGGAGTGCTCCATAATTCCAACCAAAATTCCAAACCCCATGACCACGAGAAATTTAATTTTAGTTTTCTCTCCGATTTTTTTTTAATCTGTTTGATCCGGGCCCCCGTTTTTTCCTTCGGTTTCCCGGATTATGTACCCCAATGGTTTATTATTAAAACATCCGTAGCTCGCTGGTCTGATTCTTTTTCTTCTCCCATTCTTTCTTCTTTCTTTCTTCCATCCCTTTCCCAAACATAGGACAGAAGGTCAGAAGTGAAGAAGGACAGAAAAAAAGAAAATGGCCGTCTCACAGATCCTAAACAAGTTCAAGCCCAAGGCTGAACAGCAAGAACAGACCGAACACACCGAGACCACGTACCCCTCGGCCACGACGTCTGGAACGGCATCGCTGGCAGAGAAGAACGCCAGGTACGATGACAGCAAAGTGCCGTACCTGACCTGGCGGTCTTTTACCCTGGGTATTCTCGCGTCCATGGGCGGGTTTATCTTTGGCTACTCGACTGGTTTGTACACCAGAAATATGATTGACACGACATCCAGACTGATAAAAAGGGGACAGGGCAAATTTCTGGTTTCGAGACTATGGATGACTTCAAGATGCGCTTTGCCCAGCATAACGATAGCGGATTCTACTTTACCAACGTCCGCTCCGGTTTGATTGTCGGATTGGTAAGTTCGATGCAATACAGATAGATAAATGGTCAATGACTGATTTTGAAAAAAAAAATATAGATGTCCATTGGAACCATGATCGGTGCCCTCTTAGCCAGTTCCATCGCCGACCGCTTCGGCCGCAAACTGTCCATTGCGCTCTGGTGCATCATTCACATCGTCGGTCTCGTCGTGCAAATCACCACGGATTCCAAATGGTACCAAATCGCCGTGGGTCGTTTGGTTGCTGGTCTGGGTGTCGGCGCTCTGTCCAGCGTCGTGCCCATGTACCAGAGTGAATCTGCACCGCGACATGTGCGTGGTGCCATGGTCAGTGCCTTTCAGCTGTTTGTCGCTTTTGGCATCTTCATTGCCGCCTGTATCAACTACGGCACCGAGGGAATGCACTCGACCGCTGCATGGCGCATCACCATGGGCATTGGCTTCACCTGGCCGCTCATTCTCGGTGTTGGTATTATGTTTCTCCCAGAATCGCCGCGTTTTGCGTACCGTCTCGGCCGTATCGAGGAGGCTCGTAACACCATGACCAAGCTGTACGGTGTGCCCGAGAACCACCGTCTCGTGGCCGAAGAAATTGCGGACATGAAGGAAAAGCTCGACGAGGAGAAGGCTGCAGGAAAGGCTGGCTTGTTTGAGATCTTCACTGGTCCTCGCATGCTGTACCGTACTGTTCTCGGAATCGTCCTGCAGTCTCTGCAACAGCTTACCGGTGCCAACTTCATTTTCTACTATGGAAACACCATCTTCACCTCGACGGGTCTGAACAACAGCTACGTGACCCAGATGATCCTGACTGGTGTCAACTTTGGCGTTACCATTATTGGACTGTACATCGTCGAGCACTTCGGCCGCCGCAAATCCCTCATTGGTGGCGCCACTTGGATGTTTGTCTGCTTCATGATCTTCGCGAGTATCGGCCACTTCTCGCTCGACCGCGCCAACCCGCCTGCGACTCCCAAGGCTGGCACGACGATGATTGTGTTCACGTGTTTCTTCATCGTCGGCTTCGCGACAACCTGGGGTCCCATTGTCTGGGCGATTGTCGGTGAATTGTATCCCGCACGCTACCGCGCCACATGCATGGGTATTGCGACGGCATCAAACTGGACCTGGAATTTCCTGATTTCCTTTTTCACTCCTTTTATCTCTGGTGCAATTGATTTCCAGTACGGCTATGTGTTTGCGGCGTGCTCGTTTGCCGCCGCGGTCATTGTATACTTCTTCGTGTGTGAGACGCAGGGCCGCACTCTGGAGGAGGTCGACACCATGTACGTTGGGCATGTGAAGCCATGGAAGAGCTCGAGCTGGGTTGCACCGGCCAATATCCGCAGATCGGGCGCTGAAGAGACTCCTGAAGAGACTCCTGCTCCCGAGGGCGTTTTGACTGCTTCGGAGTAAACAGGCAACAGGAATTGCCTGCTGTATAAAATATTGTGGGAAGGTTGTAGAATATCATGAATTCATAGCCAGTCGGTAGTGAGAATGCCACTGTATATTAATAAGAATAATAATATCCACTAAAAAAAAGTACAATTTGAAATCATGCGTTTTCCGTCATCATCACAGCGTATTCGTGCTGCTGATCTGTTTGTCTATCTTGTCACCCCGATCAACAAGCTAGAGAAGCTTACAGAGCCTTCTTTCCCTTTTCGCGTTCGGCCTTCTTGAGTGCCCTCTTGCGGATCGACTCGTGCATGCTCTTGTTAATGCCAAGCACCCGCTTGCTAAACACGCCCATGACGCAGGTAATGAACCAAGCCATGATGCCATGGCTGAAGTACGGAGACGAAGTATACGTATAATGCGGCGAACCACCGTTGCGGCCAATCTTGCTAAGGGCTGTGGACACCCACGCCTTGGGGGTAGGCACTGTCAGAGTGGGCTTGCGGATCTTGGACATGGCCGAGGTGATGAGATGCGCCTGCAGGAGCTGCACAGTGATGCCGTAGGGCTCGAGTTCGGCACCCAGTGCAGAAGACCAGTGCTGGAGGAAAGCTTTGCTGCCAGAGTATGTAGCCAGGAGCGGCGTGGGCACGAGACCGCCGAACGAACCCATGGTCAGAATCAGGCCGCGCTTGCGTTCGATCATACCGGGTGTGATGAGCTGAGTAACACGCAGGGTACCGTGGCAGTTGATGGTGATAATGTCGGCAATCTCGTCCTCAGGAGTCTCGTTAAAGGGCACGGGGATACTGTGGCTCCGACCAACGTTGTTTACCAGAATTGACACATCCAGCCCTTGTACCAGAGTCTTGAGCTTTTCGTAGTCGGCATTGTCGTTTTTGGCAAAGTCCATGGCCAGGATCTTGGTCTGCAGGGATGGGTTCTTCGTTTTGATTTCGTCGGCGAGGGCGATCAACTTCGACTCGGTGCGCGAGACTAGCACCAGATTGAATCCGGCACGCGCAATCTGGAAGGCAAACTCTTTGCCCAGCCCATCGGAGGCTCCCGTAATAACAGCCCAGCTGCCACTGGGCCCAAAGCTTTTCAACTACCTGTCTGTCAGTCATTTGCTAGATGCAATACCCAAAACACGACGTACCGGCTTGCCCGGGAGGACAAACAGACTGAGCAGGACGCGGACAAATGTCAGGGCGCGGAGGAGGATAAAGGCACCGCCGACAGCTCCCAGGCCAAACACCAGGGTGGTCTGGCATTGCGACAGGTCGGCGGCGCGGAACTGGGACAGATTGTCCAGGTATTTCTGGACGCACTCCATGCTGGGTGGGAGAGAATTGATGCAGTCGATCGAGCTGGCAGAGGGAGAGTCACTTGGATTATCAGAGAGAGAAAGAGAACAGAAAAGAAAGAAAAATATTGCTGGGGATGAAGAGATAAAAGGAAGTAAAAGACTAGAGACGCAAGGAGACCTGCGTCGAGGGGGAAGGAGCGACCCAAGCTCCTCGGCTGGAAAAGTTGTTGAGCTCGGCTGCTACGCTGATTGGCGGGCGGCATGCTATTGCGGATTACCCCCAAGTTACTCGACAACAATATTCCGTCAACACGATACAAAAATCAACGATACAGGAACAAGACCAAGACTGACAATCAACGTGAGAGCAATTGAGTTTTGTCCTCGCAGCACTTGGAATGCACACTAATGAAAATATCAACAGAAGCGTGAACACGGGAAGATTGAAGATTCAGCGGTCCTGGTGAAAGCGACTCGAAAAGCGTCGGATCGCGATAACGCATCAATCAATCATTTATTGACTTGTGACATATCCCACAATCAAAATGTCTTCATTCCTGCCTGCCGAAGAGGGTCTGCTGCCTCCCTGGCTGCTGTTTGTACGTGCAACCCAAACAGCCCCATCACATGTTTTCTCCTGCATCCATTGCATGTGCTAACCCGTGTCTGTCTGTCTGTCTACAGGTCTCAGTGATTTCCTCCCTCAACTCCGTCCAATCCTATATTTCTGCAAACTACCACCAGGCCCTATACGTGGGCTCACCCGCAACAAAGAACGAATCCCCCTCGACCCCCCTAGCGTCGCGCACATTTGGTACATGGACGCTGCTCTCGTCCGTGGTGCGTGTCTATGCGGCTTACAACATTCAGAACCCCGTGGCATATGACCTCGCACTGTGGACGTATGGAATTGCGTTGGCACATTTTGTGTCCGAGTGGGCTGTGTACGGGAGCGCCCAGTTCAAGGGCCGCTTTGTGATGCCCTTGTTGTTTGCCAGCAGTGCTGTGGCGTGGATGTGGACGCAACGGTCGTGGTATCTGCAATAAACATTCCATAAGGAGAAGGGGGATACAAAAAATTTTTTGTAAAATTTGGGGATAACACATTCGTTCATACTACTACCATGACATTAACATTTCTAGCTGTTTCCAATTAAGAGAATCTACAATGTTTTCCTATACAGCTCCCCGCCGCAGCCCTTTAGCTTGGTAGTCGCCTGCTCCGGAGTGATATCCCGCTGAGGCTCGGCCATCATTTCATATCTGTCTCTGTCAGCATATTCTGCAGAAAGAAGAGAAGGGAGGGAACTCACCCAACAAGGAACTTGCGCACAGTCGCACTGCGCAGCAACGGCGGATAAAAGTGCAAATGCAACCACGACGATTCAATCTCTTCATCCGTCCCCTCCAGCGGCGCCTGATGGATGCCCATGCTATACGGGAAATGCGTCTCAAACAGGTTGTCGTACCGCCGCGTGATTTCGGCAATGGCCTCTGCCAGCTGCAACTTTTCGTCGGCATTCAAATCGACGAGCGCGCGTTTGTGTGTTTTGCTGATGATCATGGTTTCAAAGGGCCAGGTCGCCCACCAGGGACAAAGCACCACAAACGCGCTATTTTCAAACACGACGCGCTCCTGTTTGGCCACTTCGAGCGCAACGTAGTCCCCCAGAAGATGCTTTCCGCCGTGCTCGGCGCGGTATTTTTTCATTTGTTCGAGCTCAACCATCGGCTCCTCGGGCAGGCTGCTCGTCGTCCACACTTGCCCGTGCGGATGCGGGTTCGAGCAGCCCATGGCAGCGCCCTTGTTTTCAAAGATTTGCATATACCGGTACTGCATCTTGGGCTTGGCGAGCGAGGCGGTCGGCGCATCCGGGGGTAGGTGCGTGGCCGGCGCGACGTCGGCGAGCGGGTTTTTGGGCGAGAGATGCGACGTATAGATCTCAGTCCAGGCGTCGATGACAGGCACGATCTCGGCAGCAGATAGATCGGCCAGAGTCAGGTTGTGCGCGGCCGAAAAGGTGAGGACATAGCATTTTCCTACGACGGGCTCGGCGCGGAGGAAAAAGGATTCCTTTTCTGCACGTCTTTTTGTTATTTGATACACTCTTTTCTCCCCTGGCTATCGGCAGAGCTGCTCACCATCTCCCTCCGGAGCGTACTCGGCTTGCTCCTCCTTGACTGCGCTGTAGTCATTGACAAAGACAAAGGTGTTCTTGTACGGCGGGTTGGCATCTCCCTGCGCGCGCGTGTTGCCGGGGCACAAGTAGCAGGCCGGATCGTACGACGGCAGGGTGGTTTTGGACGGGGATTCCTGCTGTCCTCTGCTTGTGTCAGATTGAGTCCGTATTGTCTCCTCCGGAGTATACGTACTGCCATGGCCGCTTCGTCCGGTGAGGAGACACCAGCACGTAGGATCCGCGGAGAGGGTTGAATCTCCGATGCGAAATGTCGTCCAGCACGTTTGCAGCCATTGCGGTGATGGATGAAAGAAATTTGCAATGAAGGAAAACCAGCAATCACAACAAGAAAGGATGGAAAAAAGAAAAAAAAAAAAATACAACAAAAAACCCAGGGCAAAAACTTACCCTTTTAACCAGGCGGGCCTAATTAATCGAGTGCAACACTGTCGCGATGCGGGGCTCCGAGCTGGATGCCGGGGACAGGCGTTTCCAACGTTGGCGGGGCAGGCCCTGACGTAACTGCGACTCGTTGGCTTTAATTAGTACACCGAAGTCCGTTTTAGTAGAGGAGAGATAGGAGGGAAAAAAATCTACTCTATTTTGCTAATGATACATAAAGACTCTACATATACACTACATATATATACACAAGAGTATCTATCCACTGCTCAGTGCCGTGTCCGCCACGTGGCCTTGCGGTGCTTCATATACTCCTTGGACTGAATCGCCTTCCAGATCCCCCATAGCCCTCCCAGCGGGCTGACCGAAGCAATCCTCTGGCTCCATGTCTTGCGGTCGTTGGGCGGGGTGACTTTGACTTTGTGCCAGACGCTCGGCAGAGAAGTGGCTGAGTATTTCTCGCGCAGCGCAGTGTACCACTCCCGGTCAAAGTCCTTCCAAAACTCGTCTTCGGGTGAGTACGTGTGAGCGTACAGCCATTTCATGCCGCCGAGTTGGCCTAGCTTCTGCTCTAGATCGCGGTTTTTGGCGATGAATTCCGTCGACTTGGCAGGCCCGAAGCCCCAGAGGCCAATGTTCAGCATACGTCCCTGGTACGGAGTGTTTGTGTTGTGTGGGTGCATGGTCGGCATCGGTGATTGCTTGAGTGGGCAGTACCATAGGGGCCAGATGTCGAATTTCTGCGTCGTGTAGTCGATAAAAGCTTCTGCGTTTTCGTAAGGAAGGGCGAGGTCCTGCACAACATACCGGCTCGACTCGCCGCTTGCGTGCAGCGCCTTGTAGAGCATACGCGTGTGCAAGAAGTCATCGAGAAACCAGCGCGTAAACTTGTTAAAGGGGAACTTGAAGTATTTGAACGCCGATTCGCCGACCCAGAATCCGCCTCGATCGTATCGGAACAGGTACTCGGCCAGAGGCACGTACTCTGTAGCAACGTCGTTTGACTTTGTAATCTCTCGCGCATGAAGATAGAACCAAGGGTCCCACGGGTTGCTGAATGTCTGCGCTTTAACGTCTGCGGGCTTCTCGTCCGTCAGTTCGCCCTTGACGACGACGCCATGGTCGGGCGAGAACTGGATGCCATCAATGTAGTCGAACGTTGCGTTTTCGGGGTCTGCAGACTCCTTCTCAAAGGCTTCCACGGCTGCCGCAACACTGTTCTTGCGCTCGTACGTGACCTTGACGAATTTCTTTGCCTCGACAAGATTCAATTCAATCAGCGTTGTGACCCCCAAACTGCCCACCGCGCCGGCCGCGCCACGAAACAGATCCGGCTTGTTCTGTGCACTGGTCTTGACCACCTCGCCATTCGGCAAGACCATTTCCACCGCGTCAATCGTACGATCAAAAAACCCGTGTTTAAAGCTCGAACTCTCGCCAGAGGTACCCGAGTATCCTCCTCCCGCTGTGATACCAGGAAACTCCATGACTACCGGTGGGACCAATCCGTGCTTGAGCGTCGCCTCGACGAGCCGGTCCATAGGCACATTGGGCTCGACATGAGCTTTTTTGGCTTGTTTGTCGACATGCAGCACATTGTTGAGCGCGCTGATGTCGACGAATTTCTGGTTCTGCGCATTGGGTCGTGGACGTGTGCTGTTGGTTGAACCGTGGAAGATGCGGTAGGGTTGGTTGAGTTTGTGGAATTGAGAGACCAGGCGTGAGATTCTGGCTACGACGTCTTCATGTTTGCCCATTGCGACGGCCGACGGTGGCCGGAGTGAAATTGGAACGTGGGAAATGGACGAGAAATCGTTCGTCTTGTTTCTTGTTTGTTCTGAGTCTATTCGGAGTTGGAGCACTGGAAGCTCAAAAAAATGCCCGTGACAGGACTAACCGAAACGAGTAATATGGGTGGAGACCTCGTTCCCAAAGCTTTGGCTTTTACATATGATTTTTTTGATTTTATTTGGATTTTTTTTCTAAGTGTAAAATTATTCTATTGTGGCATCAGCTCTCATGCAGTGCTCGAGTACAAGCGCACATTGACTCCGTTGCGGTGTGTCAATGTCAAGTCAACTTTTGCATCAGGCATGCGACTACCGCCATCGTTTTCGAGAGTGTCAAAGTTCTGCGCCAAGCGAATCATCATGTAGCTTGCTTCGATAAGGGCATATTGCTCTGAGAATTTGTCAGCATATCCTCTACTCAGTTCTGGTATCATAGAATACTCACGACCGAGGCAGATGCGCGGCCCGCCGTTGAATGGAATATATTCCCAAGTGCGTGAGCCATCGCGAGCCCATCGGTCCGGATTGAACTCTTCGGCGTCCGGGCCCCAGATATCCTTTCGACGGTGCATTGTATACAGGCTGAAGGGGATCACGGTGCCCTTTTTAACGAACACGCGTGATTTACCGTCGGGGCCGCCGCCGACGGGCAGTGAAGTGTCCTTGAATGCCATGCGGCTGTTGATGGGCACTGGTGGCAGGAGTCGGAGTGCTAAACTCACAAATTAGCAGGGACCTCGATAAACAATTAACACTATGATAAAACACACCCTCGTTGAGAACATATCGCAGATACCGCATATTCTTGATCTTGGCATGTGTAATCTCCCCAGTCGGATGCGCGATATCTCCAAACTCGTCAAGGATTTCTCGACGCAACCGTTGCCACACGTCTGGTGCATGGGACAAGTAGAAAAGAACCGAGCTCAGCAAACTGGCGGTGGTGTCACGACCGGCAATCAGCAGATTGAGAATGTTGTCTCGTAGAACCTTGGGATCCTGGGTGTCTTGGGCTAGAGCCTGCAGGAAGATGTACCGATCGGACTTCTTCGCGTCGGCGCGCGACTCTAAAGCGAGACGGACGTAGTGGTCGGCAATGTCGTGGACGTATTTGCATGCAGAAGTGTATTCTTTGTTTCCGTCGACCAGGAAGCTCAGCTTCTGTGCACTCACGCGGCGACTGAGCCACTCGAGCGATTTGTCGAATGCGCGGCCAAATTGCACGGCACCACTGCCGGATGAGGTTTCTGGGCTTGCCAGGGACTCTCCAAATAGGAAATGGGTCGAAGAGTTGTTAGTGAAGGCGAAGAATAGCGGCTGAATGTCAAAGAGTGATTTGTCTTTGGGAATGGCTTCGATGAAGGTCTTGATATGCTCGTCCATGAGCTGCAAGTCGGCAACCTGTATCGCAGCTAGTCAGTCGAGACAAAATTCCACCTTCAAGTTGTATACAACAGACCTGATCTTTGGTGAACTGAGGCCGCAACAAGGTTCTCGCGTGCGACCACGTGTGACCGTCTGCGTTGAAGATGCCATCGCCGAGCAACGGCCAAAAGGTTCTTGCACGGTGGCCCAGTCCAAAGTCGGCAAACTGGCTTGTCAGAATAGCCTTGGCGTTTTCAGGCTCGATCGTGAAGAGGATCTCGTTTCCGGGGATCTTTTGCTTGAAGGTGTTGCCATGGATCTTGTACAGCGAGTCGTGCAGCTGGATTCTCGTGCCGCTTTTGGCGGCTTTGGCGACTGTCATGAAGAAACCCAGGCCAAAGGGGCCTGACGGACCATAGACGCCTGGCAGGCAGCCGAGCGACTTTGCTCGTTGGTTTGATCGGATCGAATTGTATACATTTTTAACGACGAGCAGGGCGATGCTAAGAAGCACAAAGGCGATGACAGGGTGCTGTCCGAGGTCAACCATCGTCACAGCCATGTCCCCCCCTTTTGTTTTGTTTGTGTGTATAGTTTACATGAACACAGTAAAAAGGCAAATAAACAAACGACGCGTGTCTGATTTATAGGGCCCAACCACCGCCGCATCGACTCAACGTTTCAACTTGCGGGTCGAGCCCTAACTCGACCGCCGGGCCACTCGGGTTCTCCGTATTAGCATCATAATCCGACCAGTTCCATCGGAGATCCTCACTCCACATCGAAACTTTGAAAAGGAAAGAAAATTTAAGAGGGGCACTGGCCGGCCCTGTTTTCGCATCCAGCCTAGTTCTTCGGTTTCTCTTCTTTGTTCAGGCAGGCCCGGTTCCCTGGCGGCCTTAGCGACGTTAGCGTAGGAGAATTTACTCGATGCGGTTATCATCCCTTTGTTTCTGGCCAGTCACTGTTTGTGCTTCTGTAAACGTTTGTCTGTTTCCGTGTTGACAACAAACGACCTGTCTTTTAGAGGCAGTAAGTTTGCATTTCTTACAGATTGCAAAATTGTTCGTGGAACCGGCGGTAATTGGGGATATGTAGCGATACGGCGAACCCCGAGGCTATCTGTCATCTATGCGCTGCTACCGGCTTTGCCGTTAGGGCTGTGGGCCAGGAACCATTTAATTTTTACATAGTACCCACCGGTTAAATGACACCTTAATTACTTTAAATCACGGCTCCATGAGAAAGCTCTTGTGGGTACAATTGAAAGGTGCCAGGCATACACTGCTGCCATCTCACTTTACATATGCAGCCCGGGCCAATGCCCTATACAGGAAAAAGCCCAACACAGCATTGGCATCAACGTGCTATTGACCAATAAGACTATATACTAACAAGCAAACAATTTCATGGTTCCATTGCCCCATTCTATCAACTTCCAGAACTATTGCATGCAACCACCAATTAACCCTGGACCTTGGTCGGATCAGCATCCGCAAAAGTGGTGCCAAAGGCCACATTGTCGATCCAGATCTCTCTGGTGCCCTGCGTTCCCTGCATACCGTGTTGGTCGTGCCATCCGTTCGCATAGATGCCGACATGAAAGTCAAACGCGCGGTCATCGTCGATCATGGTGGGCAAGTTGAACTCGTTGACCACTTTTTCGCCGTCGTACCACATCTTGTAAAATCCCGTGTTGTCGCTCTGCCAGTTGGCCTGGATCACGATCGTGTGCCACTCGCCGGGGGTAACTGTCTTGAGTCCCTTCCACTCCTTGAGCCCCTGGTTGCAGATGCTGCCTTGTTTGACGCGCGTGGCTAGCTGGTCGCCAACCACCCAGACCATGCTGGACGGCATCCAGTCATCGCAGTTTGTGTCGGAGAAGTCGGCAATGAACTGGGCAATGTTATACGACTGTGCCGGGGATGCTTGCCAGTCTTCCTGCAGTCTGAATGCAAAGCCGTAGAACCCTTGGTCGCCGAGTTCCCACACTTTTGATTCCGCTTTCTCAGAGTGGAATCGTCCGGTCCAGGACGGGTCCCAGACTTGGGTGAACTTCAGCGCGGTTGAGCTGTTGCGGTAGACCACGTTGGTTACTTGCTGGATGCTGCCCTTGTTCTCGATGTTTTGGCTTGACCAGCCGGATGTCGTGCCGGTGTTGACAAAAGTCTGCGTTGAGACAGCCGGGGAGGCTAGAGTCAATGCTGCAAGAGCAGCGACGAGGGGTTGGAAAAACATGTTTCTATTTTCTTTTTCTTTCTTTTTTATAAAGTAGAAATAACAAAATTTGTCCAGTCAGTGTGCCTGGTTATCTCAGGCTCATCAAAGCGAGGCTCGCTCCTTTTATACCTCAACCTGCCTAAAAATAGCTACCATTCTAGACTGCCACTCCAGATAACCGGGCCCCTTAATCTGACGTTTCTCGCGTAGAAAAAAGGTTAAATAAGCATGTTTTGTCTTGACTATAATCACTACCAGGCGTAGAATTAGCATTTTACGTGAAACGCTGCTGAATAGGGGAGTTGGCACTGGGCGTTTTCCCATTCTGGGGCGCAGAAGTGGATACCATTTTCCGTTTTGGGAAATGATGCATTCGGTGTCGCTCGCTTGCAATTCCTCTTTATAGGACAAGTATCAGATTATATCAGCTTTGCCTTTTGATGAGTGAGCAACCAAGTACGTGAATCATTCAAAGAGACCTTAACAACAACCACAGAAAGCTAAGCTGTCAGCAAACAGAGCTTGAGGATGAATTCTTGGCACTAAAAAGCGCTGTTTAGTTATGGCGTAACCATTGCGCCGAGAGGGATAAAATGCAGTTACATTTCACCAAAACCATTTTATTCTTCCTCCGAATCATGCAGGTTTTATTCACCTATATAAAATAACCAGAAATTGAAACGATGTCAAATGCATTCGATTGATTCGACTGCTAATCCGGATTAGTACTAGTCTTGACGCAATGTTCATTGTTCCCAATTGATCACCAACCCCACTCTCCAAGCTGACATCTGAATCTTTTTTCACTCTACATGTACATGTACGTGACAGGCCTAATTAGTCACCATGAGTGAGACTGAAGAATTTTCTCACCCGACGCGGGACGGTGAGAGAGATGTGCTTGAACTGGAGATGGAACAAAGTGTCAGACAGATAGAGTCGCGGAGAACACAACTCGGCGTGCTTATCGGGTCTGGGATTCTCCAGCTGCCAATATGGGGTATGCCTGCCTACATGATTTAGGCGGATTTTTTTTATTTATTTATTTAATCCTTTTTTTTTTTTTTTTTGAGATTTATCGCCTCTTTCTTTCTAACGTAAGCGTGCAGGCTTTGCGATGAGCTATGGTGTATTCCAGCAATATTACTTTGACAACTGGGCCCTGAAAGGAGACCGCAGTGTCACCGGTGTAATCGGCACAACAGCTAACGGGGTCATGTACCTATCCATGCCTCTCCTCTTTGCACTGTTCACAAGACGATGGGCTCATCGGCGTCAGCTTGCCGCACTCTGTGGCACAGTGATTGCATGCGCCAGCTTCTTCCTATCTTCATACAGCACCACTGTCGGACACCTGCTTGCTACTCAGGGCATCGTGTCTGCACTGGGGTGCGCTCTAGTTTATAGTCCGACAACACTATCCCTCGGCGAGTGGTATAGCACTGGTAACCGTGCTTTGGCATACGGAATCGTTCTGTCCTGCAAGAATATTGTTGGGACTGGCTGCCCGTTCTTGCTTCGAGCGTTGATCGACCACTACGGCTTTCGGACCACTTTGAAAGCATGGACTGCTATTGTGGGTGGAACTAGTATCCTTGGAATCTTCTTGATACCAACCCACCCCTCAAAAGTCTCGATTCACCAAACTCGAGCACGCAAAATTCCCTGGGAGTTCCTCCGGCACCGGTCTATCTACTTTTATAGTATCGCCATTATCTTCCAAAGTTCTGGTTATGGAATCCCGCAAACGTATTTGAGCACCTACGCCCGGGATATTACCATGTTATCCCAAACCTCAGGAACCCTGATGCTGGCCCTTTTCAATGCCCCCGGTATTATTGCATCGTCCTTTTTCGGATGGCTGAGTGATAATAAGCGAGTGACTCTGTCAACACAGGCTGTCTCATCAATTCCGCCCATCTGCTGCACCCTAGCCACATTTCTTTTCTGGGGTCTGACCACGCAGGGCAGCTTGGGCCTTCTGATTATTTTCTCGATGACTTTTGGCTTCTTCTCCGGGGGGTACAGTGCGACTTGGGGCGGGATGCTCAAGCAGATGGAGCATGAGTCTGCGGAGCGAAACGAGCCTGTTGACCCAGGGATGCTTTATGGACTGCTTAATGGTGTCCGAGGTATTGGTTATGCAAGCGGAGGGTTTGCTGGTATGGAATTATTGAATGCTGGGACTATATCGGCCAGTTCACGGTTCGGGTATGGGACTTCTTATGGGCCTCTTATTTTGTTTACGGGGCTTTCGTCGCTGCTTGGTGGGTGGGTTGTTTTATGGGGTTGGAATTGGAAGAGGCTCTTGTCAATAGTATCTTGAGTCGCAGGTCTATTTTTGTCTCGCACGGCATATTCAATGCTTATTAGACAACAGGTTTATCCGCCAAACACGGCATTGATCATTAGCAGTTACATTATTAATAAGGAAGAACAACCCTCGGCTGGTCTTCATAACATCCCTTCACCGGAGAGAGTATACAGCTTAGTCGCGTGACACATTTCCAGGATCATGATAATGCATTTTCTTAATATAGTATAGATCCCCAGCCGACATATTACCTGATTGCTCATCGGGATTGAGGCCCAATCACATTCCAGTTGGAAATGTATCTGCGCATTGAAAATGCCGACCCCTCTTTTGCTATTGTTGCTTTCTTTTTTTGTTCCTGAACATATAGCTAATCGTAGATCCCATATTCTCCGCGAACCCACTTTATAGTGGCCGAAGCCCCGCGCCCCGCTCTTACCCGTCATACATCCATCGATCGCCTCCATCAACACAAGCCTCTTGGCCATCTCTCGCGATTTTAAAGACATCCAAAATCCAAACCAAAAAATGGCAGACTCTGAACGCGTCCACTTGTTCGATCTCTATTCCGACTTCTCAGGTCCGCAACCCACTCCACCCCGCACCCGGAACGTGTCAACTAATAACAAAACACCATCTCAGGCGGCTCCAAATCATGGTCATACAACACCTTAAAAGCCCGCTCAGTGCTCAACTTCAAGGGTATACCATACACCCAAAGCTGGGTCTCTTATCCAGACATTAAGCTTCTCGGCGCCAGTCTGGGCCTGCCACCCAACCCACAGGGCCGCGCATACACCCTGCCAACCATTGTTCACAAGCCCTCGGTAACCTCAACTCCTAGCGGGGCCATCACCGATTCCATTGCGATTGCCTTGCATCTCGACAAGGCTTTTCCGTCCCCGCCGCTTTTCCCTTCCGGGGATGCGAGTTATGCGTTGTTTGTCGCGGTGGCCAAGATCATTACTCTTATCGAGCCGGGTTTCCGTCCGTACGTTGTTCCGCGTGTTCCAGCCCATCTGGATGAACGGGGTAAACAGTACTTCACCGAGACGCGGTCTGTGGCCCTCGGGAAACCGTTGCACCAGGTGTTACCCACCGACAAGGAGACAATTGATAAGCTGTGGAAGCTTGTCGAAACGGAGTCTGCCCCACTGGTCAAAATGTTAAAGGGAAGAGAGCAGAAAAAGGGCCCGTTCTTTGAAGGTGAGAAGGCTGGGTTTGCGGATTTGTGGGTTGCTTGTCATCTGGCGTTTATTGAGCGATTTGATAAGGAGCTTTTTGGGAAGATTTTGGGGTTGGGGAATGGCGAGCTCAAGGCTCTCTATGAGGCTTGTTTGCCATGGGTAGAAGGCCAGGGAGAGGAAAAGGAGTGGCCGATCCCACAGGCTGCATAGTAGACATGATGTGCTGGCATGGTGGTGAGACAGTGTTTTGTAATGCCTCCGGTCCGGTTCACTGAAAGTGTGTCCAACAGAATGTATTATTTGTTTTTAAACTTTCTTGTCGACGATCGTAGCCCGTAAGGCTTAGCGCCAAATAACTTGAAAAAGCACCAAACTCTAACTTGATCTTCAATGCAACTTTAGGTTCTATGCAAGTTGGTATTTTGCATTTTCTATCCAGACCAAAAGGGTACTATAATAAGTAAAATATTTTTCATGATGGCTATACGTCCCCAAATGGCCCGGCTCGATTTTCACGTAAATTCACATTATTGACATTGAAGGGAATATACAATACTAATGAAATTGGAAGAATACAATACAACAAAATAACATAATTTACTCATCGCCCCTCCTCTAATGCATCAGCCATCTGGCCAAGCGTATCAAATCTCCAATCGTAGATAGTTTCCGACAGATTACCCATAGTCGAGCCTGGACGCACAATCCAGACGGACTTGAGCCCAATTTTATGAGCCGGATGGTGATCGTGGAACTGACTCTGGGCAGTCTGAAGCACTTGGCCAGCGTTGATGTTGAAAGTTGACTGGACTCGGTCGAGCATGTAATGGAAATTGCGAAGATCCGGCTTGTACGAGCCCACGTCTTGCGCGGTAACGACAAGATCAAACGGAAACCCTTCTAAACTGCCAGCATTGGTCTTGGCAAAGGATAATCGATCGACGTTAGACAGGACCACCAGCTTGTACTGCTTCGAGAGTCGTTTGAGGGCCTCGACTGTGTCCGGGAACGCAGGCCAGTGGCCCACAGACTCACCGAATTGGACGCTTTCCTCTTCAGTGGGAGAGACTTGCAGACCTAGGCGGGCAGCAAAGACGGGGTGGATGGTTGCCAGCACCTGGCTGTAAGGCATGTCGGGGGTTTTCTTCTGTTGCTCGCGTTCTAGTTCATAATAGGTAGAGAGCAAGTGTTCCCTCGAGAATTGTGCGTTATTCTTGTCCAAGATCGGTTGAAAAGCGGCCAAAATGCCGCCCTCCCAATCAACCAGAGTTCCATAGACGTCAAAGGACAGAAGGCGGTAGTCAGAGAGTTTAGACATTATGGAGTGAGATGGGGTGTGGCATTCAGAGATCGATAAAGTAGAATAGAATAGGGCGGGCTTAGCTTCGAGGAATGTGAAACACAATGAAATATCAGTGTAGAGATATTTTCAGCATCAATGTTTTAAAGTACGATTGCAGATTGGACTTTTACATCAGCGAAGGTATGGGGTAGTGGGGAAGGTTTCGGGAGCAAATAATAATATCCTAGTACGTACTTTAAAGTTTGAGAAAGAGCGGGGTAGAAGACCTACACCTGAGTGGGTGTTTCAATCAAGATTTTAATAGCTACTTTAACATTTATTTATATATACTTTATATATTAAATCTTGATTTTATATATGATTCTGATCCTAACTTTAAAAAATCATTTTAAAGTCAGTCTAGTCTACGTCACATGGTCCACCATGCGGGCCGCCAGTGCGGCCAGTCCCGTCAGTCCCACATGACGATCTAGATCAACGGATAACATTTGAACGGTTCTGACGTTGTCCCAAACTATATATACATATATGTATATATATAAGCCAGCCCTTTCTTGTATTCTCCCAAGACTGATCAACGAGTGACCTTACTCTTAACGTTCCTGTGGCACCGACGTTATAATTTCGGTCCACGAAGGTGTCACATATATTTCGTAGACTTGAATTTGAGACTGAAGAGTACGCAAAAACAACCACCACCAAAAAAAGTCAGCCGACAGTTCGTTAGAACTAATCAAACAATTCTTCTTGTGGAGAACTAACCGTTCGTCTAACGAAGAATGACCCGCCAGCGCCGAGCTGCCTTAGTGGTGGACTGGGTAAGTCGAGACGGTTATGTAATGGAAGTTCGCTAGGAGGGCTTCCATTGTTTCGAAAGAGTGCGAGAGTAGCATCCTCTAATCCATGGAATGAGTTTTGGTTCTCAAATTCACCGGTATCTCTGACGTTTTTTTTTTTTAAAAAAAAAAGAAGAAGAAAATCTCACTGGCTTGCCGAAAAAGACGTTGCCGACATATTAGAGACCACAGCCCCGGGATACAAAGGCACATGACCAACAATGTTACTAGGGCAATGACTGCTTCAGTCGAAAGACTCATTTGCGGGATGAAAGTGACTCTATTTTAATTTTGGTTTTGGATGGACGGTCAGTTTGCAACCCGAATTTATCTATGGTGCTTGGATCTTTATATGTATGCATCCAGCGATCGCCGTCTAATTATAGTCTCGCCACCAGTTGAGCGGCAAGCTACTGCGCCGTAAAGGGCTGGGCTGTACAGCTTTTATCCCTCGCAAGACCCATGTTCTACGTTTTGACACTTCTGACCTCATTTTCAACCATGGAAACATGTCCTCGCTACACATTAGGGCCATTTTGGTCCAGTGAACACAATCAAGACTCTCAGCGGAACGTTTTCGTCTCTGATATACATTTTCAGATCGAGTTGAAAGTCTGCAGCTTCAAAAAGTCACCAGCACTTCTAGCAGACTAAAAGTTGAGGTCGTCGGTCGATTATAATTGGCTGATTACTAGGGAGCTGGTTGGATACCCGATCCCCGTGATGCCTTGGGCGGGGCTGACACGACCAAAGTTAAGTCCTCCCGAAGCACAATTCGGAACCAGATATACCTCGCGATTACTAACATATCACTCCAGTTCAGACTGAAACTCACGATAAATTTATATTGAGAATTGCTGTATAACATCAAAAGCGATCTCATTTATATACAATGGATGAGAGACCGATGCTTTCATCAAGCATTCGAGCGGCAGCCTTGGATCGGCAGTAAGTACAGTATTTAATCTGTGGGGCAAGACAAGAAAGCTAGATCGCTGAGTGTATGTGCTTCTAGTGCATTTAGTTCCCCGTTATTTGAATTTTTGGTTGGACCGAACAAGAAGTCATTTCGCATACATACGTCGATCGTTTCGCTAGTTTCTGAAGCTCTCCACGCTATGATGAGTACCGATATGAAAGAGGGACAAGAAGGAAAGGCAGTCATCGAAGATGAAGAAGAATCTGTATGGGAGCGATTCTGCCAATTTGCTTATAGCGGAGACTACACTTCGGAGGGTCCAGACATTGATGCGCTTGTCAACAATGATCAACTTCTGTTCAAGCCTCCTGTGAGACCTGATATACCAGTCATTACTGGGGGAAAGCACACAAGAAAAAAGAATCGAATCGTGGTTCCAACGCCAGAACCTACAAGATCACGGATTTGGGATGAATTCTGCAACAGGGTATACCCTATTTCCCAGTTGGAAGATACGCCTGATGAAGAAGACTGTTCCGCAGACTACACGGAAGTCTTTCTATGTCATGCAAAGCTTTACGTTTTTGCCGACAAATGGTGCGTCAGCTCATTGCAAAATCCGTGTCTTCACAAATTGAAGCAGACCTTGCAACGCTTCACCATTTAT
This sequence comes from Talaromyces islandicus, assembly GCA_000985935.1. Taxonomy (NCBI): domain Eukaryota; kingdom Fungi; phylum Ascomycota; class Eurotiomycetes; order Eurotiales; family Trichocomaceae; genus Talaromyces; species Talaromyces islandicus. Next base: position 752,374 of record CVMT01000003.1, on the reverse strand, counting down.
CAGTCGAGGCGACGCGATTTGTACAAATTGATCGATTACTGTTACAAATTCACCCGAGAGAATGACAGAGACAACCCTCTGACGTCTCTAGTAGCCCACTACATATCATGTGTTGTTGAATACCTCGTGAATGACCAAGGCTTTCAAGATCTTTTAGAAACACACGTCAGATTCTCAAGAGACCTTGTGCTTCGTATGGCACAAAGACTGGATACTACAGATAACCTTGACGGTGGCGATTTTGATCTTGATTTGTAAAATGGATTCTACCTGATTATGTTAAGATTATGCGTAGCTACGCTGGCTAACCTATGCTTGATAGTCGTACTGGTAAATAAAATTTTTATTTCTATTTGTCATTACTACTCCCTCCTCGGCTTCGTGAAAGGGATAGTGGAATTACTAGTAGATTTGAATAAATTATACATGATTCTGCTGACCTAGTGGTCTGAAGTAATCAAACATACTTGTGCTTTATTACGTAGCTATTCTTTACATGTACGAGCATGTCATGTACGAACCACAAATTCTGCATCAGTTGCCGTCTCACTAAGAGGAAATTCAAACGCCAGTTAGACAATGACGGCCAAGCCCTGATTAATAAGACTCACGATATTTTCCACCGTTTTGACAAGATTGACCATAGCTATAAGTCAATGATTCTAGAAAGAAGCCACCCAATCGCGAAAAGAAAAAGAAAACAAGAAGAAAAAGATCATTATTCATTCATAACACCCGTGCTGCTACCTAATTCTAACTGCCAGAAGAAATTCGTACAAGCGGTTCGACAATATAATGATCGGATTATGCCGTGCCTTGTGGTTGTGTCGCCGTCAACACCAAATCCTACGCGTTTTACTTTCACGTAGAAGTTCTTTTGACTTACGAAATACCTCCAAGAATTCGAGGCTTATGCATCCGTAAACTTTCCCCGCCTGCAACCTAAACTTTACAGCGACGAGAACGTCAGATGATCTGATCAGACTTAACAATCTTGAAAGCCGCGAAAACGTTGTAGCGACGCCACCCAGAAGTATCCGGCTCCCATATATTTCCGGTATTGACCGGCCGAGATCTTCCAAAGTACTTGTGATAACATCACGCTGTTCCTTGTTCCTGCGAGCTTGAGAAGCAAGCTGAAGATACCGTAAGCTATGGAACCAGCACGTGAATCTATTCCTTTGATAATGTCAAAAATTCCGGAAGATTCTTGAACAAACTCAATGAACCTATTATCCTCATGATCAACCTATCAATTGCTTTTTTGTTATTCTAGTATCCTATGAATTTATTTGTCGTAGTTCTACAACTATTGGCATTGCATAGTTTATGCTTACTCGATGCTATGGCTAGGGTTTCGTAAATGGAGAGGTACTTGGAACAATTCCAGTGTCATGTTCGTTATTGATATCCTTGTCTGAACAAACAAAGATAACACTATCTAATCTGGAAACGTGTCGAACCCCATTGACCGACACTCTCGTGAAAGCCACTAGTATTAAGATTGGAACTATTTACTCAGGCTCTAGAGCAGCGTAGGGGTATGCCTCAGTTACAGTAGGAGCTAGGTCTGATGCCCCAAATGAGTTGGCTTCTAGGTGACGGGCATGACCATACGGTACCCGTTGGGGTTTTGCGACGTAGAAACAACCCGGTTCCCACTCATAGCGCTTTATTCGGTCACTTGTGTACTTTTCCAGCAATGCTTTTATGATTTGTACACGTGGGTCCAGGTGGTAGGCCCCGGTATCTGGATCGAGTTTCATGGCATAGCAGTGGTAAACGACAAAGTGTCCGTCGTATTTTTTGTCGGGCTTGTCCACGCTTTTGTAGATTTCGTCAAAGTCTTCGAATAGTTCTTTTATTTTGGTGGACTCGGCCGCTGTAACCCTTCCTGTTTCTTCCTTGTCGTGAAGAACTACAGCGTGTATCGTTGCAGGGGTAAGCAGCACGATGATTTCTTCATTGGTGAGGTCTAGCCACTGCTCTCTATCATTTTCATTGAGCTTCCACACACGATGCTCTACTTTGGAGGTTCCATCGGTGGCACGTCCGAAAAGGTGATCTTCTTGTACATCTAGTGACATGTTCACCGTAGGTAGGTATACCTTTCTAAGGGTTTGGAAGATGACGCGAATAGTTTGAAGGTTCAGTTTTCGAAGGAAAATATATGAGACAGATTAAGGATTTTATAGCGTGGTTGTGACTCAATCTCGCAGGAAAAATGCGTCAGACAAAGAGCACCATGACTCAAGGCATGGTGGTTCACTCAAGCTTGGCAATCCGTAAATTGGTATTTAATCTAGACGCACGCAATAACTCCTTGACCGATGTCTATCCACAGAAATATTTGTGGCAGTAGTAAGGGGCAGCGTAATATGGATCATCCGGAGACCTTTCAGCCGGGACGCGTCCCCAAGTCACACTCGGAGGCTCCCCCAGTGTCACCCAATTATTAACTTCCACGATATAGCGACGTTCAACGTCATCCGGGCCATCTAGCACTTCTGCCTCCAAAGGGACGTAGGTGCTACCCTGGGGCCAACAGTATTTTTGGACTCGCTTTTCCATGTTAATTACCAGCAAGCATTCGATCTTTTTCGCACGGGGTTCACGCTCCCGCTTAAACCAGTGGTAAACCATGAATGGCATGTGGTTCACAGTGGTACATTCGTCGAGTTTCTTGAATAGTTCCTCTATTTTGTCGGTCTCGAGGTCTGTGACCTCTCCGTTCTTCTGTCCGTCTTCAAGAACTACAGCGAACATTGTGTTGCGAGTAATCAATAGGATGATGTCTTCATCGTTCAAGTTCATCCATTGGTGTATGTGGTGTACGCGTTGTCCGCCGGCAAACCAATTATAGATTTCTACTTTGGGGCGCCCACTCAAGTCACGTCCCAAAAGGTGACGGAAACTTGCAGAATAACCTTCTGGTATAGATTGTGATGAAGTTTGTCGTGTAGTTTGTGCCATGTTTGATGTAGGCAGGTAGTAAAGATGTGCAAGACGTCAAGGATAGTTTCGAGGTTGATTGTTTGAAGGAAATAGATGGGAGGGGTTCGGGGTTTTATACTGAGTGTAGTTGTGACTCCATCTCGCAGAGAAGAATGCGTCAGACAAGGAGTCAACCCATGACTCAACGAATTGTGTTGACTCAATCAAGCAACCTGTAAATTACATATTTATGTCAAAGGAAATTTATAGGTTCTGATATCTTATCCATTCATACATACAGACATCTGGATGACTGGCCAGTGACCTGGCTAGAGTGAAATTGCCGAACACGGCACCGATATTCAGAGAGGGGAAATTTTGAGAAACTGTAGATCAACTATCAAAATTCACAACATTGAATATTTACGCGGTATTTTACTTCGAGGAATAAAAAACAAGGAAAAATAGACCTAGTACTTCTCCATCAATAAACACTGTACTCGCACAAGACAAAGACACAAAGAAAAGTCAAGATCTTGCTTCACATGTACAGCCGCTGAACCAACTGGGCAGTGGCGGTGACATCAAAAGCAGACTCGGTACGATTCAAGTCCTCTACCCAGACTGGGAGAGGCACATCTCGCACATCTTCTATCACCACATCATCAACCCAATCCAAATTCTCGATTTTTCCATATGAACCGTCTGGTTTAAGCTCACGACATATTGTCAGCACCATTCGCTCAGCTTTGGGGATCCACTGAGCTTCCACAGCCGGTCCATCTTCATCGTTGTCGATCAATGTCCCCGTGAACGGCTTGACCTTGAACTTGCAGTGTACAAAATGTGTCAAGGCTGGGCGGACTATTCGGATGACCTCTTCCTTGACCTGCGTCACACATTTTACAAATTCCTCGGTCATATTTTCAAAAATAGGCTCGTAAATATGGCATTCAAAGAGTGGGAGGGTTTGGTTGGGGCTTTCAAGAACCAGTTTGTTAACGATTTGCTGAAGGGCGACTGTTATCTCTTCAACGACATTCACGACTTGCAAATAGACACACCACACTGGAATTCTAGCAAAGATGCCCCATGTCGGGGAGAAAATAGCTATGGCTATCGATCGCTGCATATTCCTCCAGCGGACAAAAGCTTTGTGATTAAATGTGCTTTGTTGCCAGACGAAGACGTCGCAGTCATTAATTTCTTGAGCTTGATCGGCATTGTCGATTTCGTTGGCAGTTGGAATTCGGTTGATCCAGGGATGTAAACCCCATCCTAGGTGATGGATGGGATTGGGAAGGGCCATGCCTTCCCACACGGGATTCATATTCCATTGTTCGTCTGGGTGCGCTAGGCTTGAGTCATCAGGAACTGTGGTGAAATTCATTGCGTTTAGATATGGTTGATGGTCTTCGATTACTGAATTAGATTCAGTTTTATGGTCGCAATAAATATGCAGGTTGTAATGGTACTTTTTATACGAATCTGGCAGAAGCTTCGCTGGGAAAACAAGGAATACACCGGTACTTAACAATGGGGTCGAAGAAACGTTTGAATAATTATTACTTATTTATTTTATTTTTCTTGAAGAGTGTCCTACAAAGAAAGGAACAGATCCTTCATGGAATAATAGAAAAGAATAACAGCCTAGGAATGCACAGAGTCTTTTCAAAGAATAACGTACATAACAAAGATATGGACCCGTGAACTAAATGAGAAGTGTTTATGGAGGTCTCATCGGTGTCCATCGGTATCTAAAAGGGCCATCATAGGCTCCCTTGGCTTTTCGCTGTTGCTCTCCTATTTTCTCCGAAGGCGAATGAAGGTCGTCCCAGAAAAGCTCCTTTTTAGCAGAATAGAATTAATCCTTACAGCCTTCGGCCTGTTGATTGTTTTCAAATATTTATATACTGTAGCTGTATAGTTCATCGCCGTGAGCCAGTAACAGGGATGGGTGTCGCCCCACCCTGCAGGGAGCGTCGATCGGGATAACCCCGCATTATTGAACGTTCCTCGTTATTGTCGCACACCTCAACGCAGTTCAGCAAAAATGGCACCACATGAAGGACTCGTCCACCTGAAAGAGTATGACGTCAAGGACAGCAACGTCGAGCTGATCGGCAGTGACATTGACCACAAGGTCAAGTACAATTCAGCCGCGACCGAACCGGCCTGGAACGATGGCCAGGTCGGTGCACAGCCGGGCTTGCATATCTGGCGAATTGAAGACTTCCGCGTCGTCGCGTGGCCTAAAAACCAATATGGGCAGTTTTACGAGGGGGACAGCTATATAGTGCTATATTCCTACACAGTTAAGGACAAGGATGGAGGCTCGGCGGACAAATTGGGCCACGAGATCTTCTTCTGGCTTGGGTCCAAGACAAGTCAGGACGAGGCCGGTACAGCAGCATACAAGACTGTCGAACTGGACGAGTTCCTCCATGGAGCAGCTACCCAGCACCGCGAGACACAGCAGTATCCTTCGGAGGAATTCGTGGCCTTGTTCCCTAGACTGTCGATCAGAAAGGGCGGCGTGGCCTCTGGATTCCGTCATGTCGAAGAAGAGGATCCATCAGCCAAGGAAATAACAACTTTGCTGCGCGTCTTCAAGCACCCGGCTGCTGGTCGTGCCGACTCTCTGATCGTGCACGAAGTTGAGCCCACCTGGCAGAGCCTGGATGACAATGATGTCTTCATCCTGGACAAAGGTGACAAAATCTGGGTATGGCAGGGTACCAAGTGCAGTCCAATGGAAAAGGCCAAGGCTGCGCAGGTTGTCCATGACCTGACACTTGCCAAACATATCGATGTCGAGGTCCTATCCCAGGCCGAAGCACGATCGAAACTTGTCGTGGATTTGTTGGGAGGCAAAGATGTCGAACAGCTCTCGTTCCAAGCTGCTCGACCCCTTCGATCTTCCTCTGGTCAACAAATCTCAGAGACCGGAGAGACAACGATACGACCGAAGCGGCTGCTCAGAATTAGCGATGCTTCCGGCCAGCTACGTTTTGAGCTGGTTAAGGAGAACCAGACCATCAGAGGGTCTGATCTTGATGGTAGCGATGTTTTCATTTTTGATACTGGAAAGAAAATCTGGGTTTGGGAGGGATCGCAGGCGACCCGAAGCGAAAAGGCTTCGTGGATCCAATTCACACAAGCGTACATTCGCTATGTCCAGGAAAGTGCTGCTAATTCAGAGGCTACTGTTACACCCGTGGCCAAGGTTGTCCAAGGGAACGAGAACCCGGCATTCCTCAAAGCCATATCTGTATAAAGATGCTTATTAGAACATACTCGGAAGTGAATTTACAATTCCGATGCGCTATTATGTAAAATTAGTTTATTCTAGAGTTATTTTATTCTATTATAAGGCTTAGTTAAGCATAATATTTATTATTATGAAGAATGATATCACATTAGTTTAGTTTTATATCAACTTGTGATGTATCCCGAGCAAGCACCCTTTGACGAATCTGAAAGCCTTCGCCCTCGATGATCGTATCACTCAAGATTCGATGTTGGGGTACTTACCCATACGAAGAGCCTCGTATAACTCTGCCTAACCCACTGAGATTCGCTGTTGTCATAGCCTGTTAGTTGGGTATGGACGATAAATTTGAATAAACCAAACTAATAATAATAAAAGCTTTTTAGGCTTAGAATAAAATTTAAAGGCTAGGACTAACCTATTAGGCCAAGAGAATCAAAACTGAATCTACAGTATTTTATAATAGTCTTATTAATTTTCACTTCTTAGATAGAACAGAATCGGATCTATAGCTAGAAATGTGTTCATCACAGAAGCCAGAACTGGAAGTATCTGATTTGAAGTCCCCCATATAGATCGGTTGGTCTAGTGGCTAACACCGCGACGAGAGTGTGATACGCTCGCCAGAGGGCAAGGTAATTGGGCGATGGAGCGACCAAGTGGGGGTGACGTGTACTGTCTTGACCGCTGACACTTCGCTTATGCGTAAACAAGCCTAATTATCTTTTATTCAAGCAATTCCACCATCATGGGGCTTTTCTGAATGAGTGTATATCATTGAACTCCAGCTTAGATCCCAAAGTCCCACTATCACTCGCGGTTGGGGAACAAATTTGCGCTGTCAAATTCGCTCTGACAGCCTGCAGCCTGATCGAACGTAATCCAGGTTTAGGCAAGCGGATTTCTGAGAAGCCTTGGCGACTAGTTAATGCCAACCGTCTCTCCTAGATCACTTTGAACGAAAATGTCCAATCCTGATGAATACACCGTCGGTTGGATCTGCGCCGTAAGTACGGAGTACGTTGCCGCACGAGCATTTCTCGACGAAGAGCACGAAAGACCGCAGTTTGTGTCCAGGCACGACAATAATGATTACACCCTGGGTAAGATCAGTGGGCATTATGTCGTCCTCGCCGTCTTGCCCGATGGTGAGTATGGGATTGCCTCTGCAGCAAGCGTTGCAAGAGACATGCTATTCAGCTTTCCCAATGTTAGGATTGGTCTGATGGTTGGGATTGGTGGCGGTGCGCCAAGTCCTAAGCATGATATTCGGCTCGGCGACATTGTTGTCAGCATTCCTCGCGATGGAAAGAGTGGCGTCTTTCAGTATGACTATGGGAAAGCCGTCCAGGACCAGGCCTTTCGGCCAACAGGCTACCTCAACCAGCCACCGACATTTCTGCGGACCGCGGTGAATGGACTCAAGGCCAAGTATGAGAGCGACGGCCATCAGCTTGACACAGCAATCAACAGCGCCCTTGAGAAAAAGCCGAGACTGCGGAAGAAATATAGTCGACCAGACCCAAGTACTGACCGATTGTACCGAAGCGAAGTTACGCACCCGCTCAACGACGACTCAAGCTGCTCTGCAGTCTGTAGCCAGGTTCCGTCGCAATTTGTAGAACGAAATAAGCGCCCTGAAGACGAAGATAACCCGGCAATCCACTACGGCGTTATTGCTTCTGGAAGCCAGCTGATGAAGGATGCCTCAGTTCGGGATAAGCTTGCAGCGGGAGCCGGTGTTCTGTGCTTTGAAATGGAAGCAGCAGGATTAATGAACCAATTTCCTTGCCTCGTGGTCCGTGGTATATGCGACTACTCGGATTCCCATAAGAACAAGGAGTGGCAGGGCTATGCTGCAATGGCCGCTGCTGCATATACAAAAGACCTCCTCCGTCGAATCACGCCGAATAAGGTTGAAGCCGAAACGAAGATCTGCGAGATTGCCGAGATTAGCGATATTGTATCAGGTGAGTCCTTGTGTGTTGGAATCATACTGTTAACACATGTTAATCCTATGTACAGGCCTCTATGAAGTTGCAGGAGAGCAGCGATCCTTTACAAAGCAGCTGTTGCAAGTCGAGAAAGATTTTGCCCAGGAGAGGCTGTCAAATGAAGAACAAAGGTGTCACCAGCTCTTCCGCCTCACAGTTAGGAACAAGGATGCCACATATGAGTGGTATAAAGATCGAGTAGAGGAAAGGGTTGGCGAGACGTGCATGTGGTTTCTCAACCACGAGAACTTCCAGAGATGGTTGAAACAGGAGTCCGGTCCCCTGCTAGTCTCGGCTGATCCTGGCTGCGGAAAGTCAGTGCTGACCAAGTATCTAATTGACGATTATCTTCCACGATGGGCAACTATCTGCTACTTTTTCTTTAAAGACAATGACCAGAACACCGTCCGGCAAGCGATTTGCGCTGTACTTCACCAACTGTTTTCTCAGAAGCCGTCCCTGATTAAACATGCCATGGCGCAATACAGACAGGATGGTCAAGGTCTGGTTGACTCAATGAAATCGCTCTGGAAGGTTCTGCAAAATGCTATAAAAGATCCCCAGGCAGGTCCCGTAATAATTGTCCTTGATGCCTTGGATGAATGCGACGAATCTGAGTTTCTGGACCTGATGAGAAACGTAGAGAGCCAATTCCGTGATGACCTGTTGGGTCAGGGTAAGTTGAAGTATCTCCTAACCAGCCGCCCGTATGAGCAGATCCTGTCCGGGTTTGACGGCCTGTTTGAGGCTTTTCCCTATATCCGCATACCAGGGGAGGAAGAATCGGAAACTATCAGTCAAGAGGTGAACCGCGTTATTTCGCATCGAGTCGACAAACTGGCGAAAAAGAAGACTCTCGCACCTGATATTAAAGTCTACCTAGAGACAAGGCTACGAGAGACTACCCACCGTACTTATCTCTGGGTGTACCTGGTATTCGACTATTTGGAGAAACTGAGTTTCAAGAAGACACTAGAAGGGGTCAAATATGCTACTGCTGCAATGCCGAAAAGTGTTAATGATGCATATGAGCAAATCTTGAAGAAGAGTGAGAAAGATTCTATGGTTCGGAAAGCCTTGAGTATTATCTTGGCCGCGAGCCGTCCCCTAACACTCTCGGAAATGAACATTGCAGTGAGTGTAGATGACACATCACAGTCTATTCATGACCTTGACTTAGAGGATGAAGAAAATTTTAAGTTGCGCATTAGATCTTGGTGTGGATTATTCGTGTCAATCCATCATCAACAGATTTATTTTCTTCATCAAACGGCTCGCGAGTTTCTCCTCGCTGATGCGGCATCGCCTGCAAATGCTCCGTCACAGCCACTCTGGTATCACTCGATCACTATCCACCACGCACACGCCGTCCTTGCAAAACTCTGCGTGCTGTATCTGAACCTCTTCAACTTCGACATTGACCTTTCGACGGATGCTAATGGGGGAAACAACCACTTCGCCAGTCGTTACGCCTTTTTAGATTATTCGGCCAAAGCTTGGGGTGCTCACTTCCGCAAGGCAGGTATTGTCGATGATGGTGGCATTGTATCTTCCGTGCGGAGAATATGTGATCCGAGCTCGAAAAGCTACTCTACCTGGTTTAGTATATATCGGAAAACTACATTCTGGGGGCACATGGATATGTGGCTTGTTACAGAGCTTTTGGTAGCGTCTTATTTTGGGCATAGTGCCATTGTCAAACTTCTTCTCGGAAGGGAAACAGAGATTGAGGCGATAGACAACAGCTATGGTCGGACGGCTCTATCGTGGGCTGCCTTCGAAGGGCACGACGATGTCGTCAAGATACTGCTTGAGAAGTGTGCTGAGGTCAACTCAAAGGACGAGGAAGGATGTTCACCGCTAGCACTTGCTGCCATGGAAGGGCACGAGGCTATTGTCGACGTGCTGATTGGGAAGGGCGCTGAGATCAACTCAAAGGACGAGGAAGGATGTTCA
>CVMT01000003.1:682554-741556 GCA_000985935.1 Talaromyces islandicus | reverse complement strand
GGAAGGATGTTCACCGCTCTCACTTGCTGTCTGTTATGGGCACGAGGCTATTGTCGACGTGCTGATTAGGAAGGGCGCTGAGGTCAACTCCAGGGACGATTATGGACGTACACCGCTATCACTTGCTGTTAGGGATGGACGCGAGGATATTATCGACGTGCTGCTTGAGAAAGGCGCTGAGGTCGATGTCAAAGACAAATATGGCCGAACACCACTATTATGGGCTGCTGAGGGCGGGCGCGATAATCTTGTTGCGACTCTTGTTAGAAAAGGAACGGATCTGAATATTCAGGATACATCTGGCCTAACTGCTCTTCAGCTAGCGAGCTTTAAGTTTCATGCCGGAGTTGAGAAAGTACTGTTACAAAACGGTGCTTCCATTCCTTCTGACTTTTATGGCTTGGCCACATTATTTTCTACCGACCCTAGCAGTTGAACTATATGGCCCGAAATACTCGTTTCATGTGCCTTTATTAGCCCCCAACCGAAAGCAGTCGGTGTCAATGATGGGAAAGGGAAACCACGTGGCATCAGACCAACAGGAGCCCACACCCGACGCCAGGTACATCTGATTGTCCCAAGGAAAGAATATGTGGCCAAATCGCAATGTTATAGACTCCGCAACCGATGGCTGGTCGTGTCGATTGAGTCTTAGATGAGACGTTAATTTTAAAGGTGATGGTAGATTGTTCATTAATTCTACTAATAAAAGTTGGATGAGAATGAACAGATGTACACATTCCCAAGCCATGACATGCTCTTTCAGCCACCGGGATATTCAATGCTCCCGCCTGAGTATCTAGTCCTCGGCATCAATGATCCCTCAATGCCTCGCCCCTTTCGAAACCATTCAAATCTGTCTCGCGCAAGAGGTTTGGTTAATCCATCAGGAATCAATTGATATATTCCGTAGCGGACACATGCTTCATGAGAGAGACTGTAAACCATGTTTTTAATCAAGGGGCCAAAGGAAGAATAGTAGAACTCAGATGTAGAAAAAGGAATATCACAACCAACCCTAGAGAAAGTACTAACAGAATTTCTATATATGGGTGAGGCGGAGATACTAAGGCATTGAAATATTGCATACAACATTATGATGATCATCATATTCCACTCTATAGCCTACGAAGGCGAATAAAGGCTAGACAGCCAGATATACAGCGTTATTCGTATTCATGACAGCACAGATAATATTGGAAAGTTGAGAGGGATGTACATTTACATGTATATCAGCCATGCTGTGTGTTTATCTAGAACAGCCAGATTTCCACATGCAGTCGACATCAATGAATATTAAGTTCAATAAATCATATACGTACTTTAAATCCTATACCGCCAGTATAAATATAAAAATATACAGCCTCCGAGCGCAAAATATAAGGTAATATTTCATCGCAGCGTACGCAGTTATCAATTAAGAATAAAATATAGGGTAAAGCATCAGTTAATGTCTAAAACATTCACGGTCACCATACCCACTTAAAATGAAATTTACAGGGGTGATAATCACTCAAACCTTGATCGGTGACGTAAAAAATGGAAAACTGCTTGAAAACATTTCTGTTACTAACTTGAATTAAATAAGCATCTCAGGTGTATTAATCACGAAAGTAATGTAGAAAGAGAAATGCTTTACAGTATTTATGCTTTGCTGAACCAGATACGAATATGACAAGGGTTAATGGAGAGGCGAGGATTCATGAAGAAAGGTCTGAACCAAGAATTCAACGCTATAGATGGGTGTTTCAAATCCTGTATCATGAGCCATAGAAACAAAAATAAGCTCAAAAACTTTTTGACTGGCAGCAAAGGAGGAAGCGATGATGCTAGTCCCAGCCTATTTCGCAGTTAGCAGCATGGGTCTCAATTTACATTTTCATTATGATCTATTTAAAGAGACATATTAGTCATGCAAATAATCCTATAACTATACACTAATTATACCTTATAATATTGCCCTTTGTAGATGGGTGGAATGCAGTATTAACTTTACTGCAGAGAGCTACAACAGCTAGCGGCACTGTTAAAAGGAGGCTTTGAAGTGGCCAGTGGGTAGAAGCTGGTGAAAATAAACCCTTAAACAGCGTCAGGTGGAGCCAACATGACAACGCTTGAACCAAGGCAGACATCTACGAAATAATAATAGTAAGCGCTATCTCGGACGCTAAAATCAACCTTCCCTGTGTCGTATTCGTTGCTTAATAATAACCAACTTGTCTATCTACAAGAAAAATCGGCTAACCAGCTACTGATTTGCATGCTATGCCCTCCGTCGTATTCATTTGGCATTTATTGCTTCGCAGAATTTTACGATTATAAATTCCCGGTGACGAAATAATTCCTATTATGAGCAACGCAATGTCTGAACGCAAAGACGTCTCACGGAAAAGGTATAAATAAAGCAGCACATCTGCCTTTGTGAAACCTGGAATCAAGTGAACATTCACAACATTCTCTCTAATATAATATTCCTCATTTTAAACCCGCCTTCCAAAGTTTACCAATCTGCTGAGTCTCCTACTCAACACAGACCACCACGATGAGCTTCCCTGAACCTGTCTCTTTCACCAAAACGTGGCACTCCAAGCCATATCCCTTCATTGACCCATCTCGCCCCGAGCTCTCTGCTGCTGGCAAGAACGTAGTCGTCACCGGTGGTGGCAGTGGAATCGGGAATGCTATTGCAGTCGCATTCGCCAAAGCAGGCGCCCAGTCCGTCTCGATAGTAGGAAGAAGCGCCGACAAGCTCAAGCGCGGTGCGGAGAATATTCAGGGTGCAATTCAGCCAAATGGAGCCACCAAAGTCATCTCTGAGGTTGCCGATCTCCTTGTCAAAAGCCAGATTGACACCGCTCTCCAATCAATCGCTGCAAAGGTCGGCAAAATCGACATCTTCGTGTCGAATGCCGGTACACTGCAGCAGCCGGGCCCGATTACCCCCTACGACGTGGACTTGTTCCTGTCCGGCGTGAGTGATGGAATCCGCAGTGCGTTCAATGCCTTCCAGGCATTTCTTCCCGTTGCCGGTTCCGATGCCGTCGTGCTTCATACCTCTTCCTGTGTGGCGACTGTAGCCCCAGTCCCAGGTATTCCAGCGTACTCGGTCAGTAAGGCGGCCACTTTGAAAGCGATGGAGTACTTTGCTGCGGAGAATCCGCACATACGTGTGGTTAATATACAGCCAGGATGGGTTGCATCAGACATCAATGGACATCAGGAGGAGGCTCCGGATTCTCGTAAGTCTCAATCTGAGCTTTTGTTGTATTTTCGTTCATTTGCTGATGATATTATAAAAACACAGCGGACCTCCCGGGCCAGTTCTATGTATGGCTGGCTTCGAATGAAGCCAAATTCCTTAAAGACAAGTTCGTCTGGGTGAACTGGGATGCGGAGGAGTTGGTAAAGAGGGCTGCCGAGATCCAGGGATCGAAGTTGTTGAACTGGATTGTGGAGGGTGTTCCGATGTGATTTACAATAACAAGATAGTTGAAGGCCTTGACTCATGAGGGTTTGGCTTATTGCGACTATATTATATCTTTAACCAATGGAACAGTTAGATACAGAGACTGTGTGTTGGTATGAGCGCTGAATGTAACGTCGCTAAAAAATGACCATTAATATTTGAAATATAGCACCACCGGCTACGGAAGCCTATACGTACAACCTTGCAAAATTCATTTTCTCTCAAAAAGACCACCATCAAATTGATAGCTTTTTACCCTACTACTAAGTTAAAAGGGCCGCCCTCCTATAAGGGTGCCTCTGGACAGTCACATAGCTCTTTAACAAAAGTCACATGATTAGACCCATATTTGAAAGCAATATAAATTCACCACAGCACAGCGGACTAAATATAGAAAATTATTTAAAACATTATCTGTCTCGGGTCTGGCGTATAGAGGGCGCATTCTAGGGCTTAACCACTAGGCTAAAAAGACTATTATATAGCGCTAAGCCTGGTCAGGAACTGTGGAACTGTGGAACTGTGACATTATTAGTTCATGGAATCATGGCAATAATTTAAAGCTAAGTATTATGGAAGTAGTGGGTATTAATTTCATAAACTTTGGGGAAACAGACGAATTTTGGCAAGATTGTACGTACAGGCCCCCGTAGCCACATCCCTGGAGATGGCGGGATTGATGTGACTGTATTCTGGACATAGATCTTAACTTTTGGGAGCTAGATCCCTGCTGACATTTGAAATACATCCTGGTCACTTCCTTGTGCGAGCACCGGATGATACTGAAGAAACTGGAAGCCATGCTGGCCAAAGACCTTTCAAAGAATGTCAGGCTGCGACGAGCTCACACAAAATCGCGCCAAGGATGTCGCAACTGCAAGCTTCGGCGTGTCAAGGTGGGTAAACTGGAGCATTCTTGCGAACCAAGCTCATGCGCTTCATCATAGTGCGACGAGATGAAGCCGGAATGCCAAAAATGCAAGTCTTTTGGAGTAGACTGTTCCTATTTATCTCATGTTGCTCCCGACTTGCGCATGTCACTGGAGATCGAAGTGCCGCCACCAGTCAGTAGGGATGAAACGATGATTTTGGCATTGAACAAAGCTGCCTGTAGCCACCTCAGGTGGTTTGAATGGGGAGGAACGGGTACCAGCATTTTCAACGTCCCCCAGAGTGAAATCCTAAGACTGGCCTTGCAGCGCCCGTATTTGATGCATACAATCCTTGCCGTATCGGCCCTACACCAGCGCCATCAACGCCTATCAATCCCCGGGCCCCAGAGTAAGTTTGAGGCATACCATGCTTCAGTGGGAGCTAGGCTCTTCTATCAACGCCTCTCTCGGCGCATTCAACCAGACGATCGGGACTCCATATGGATCACAGCGACACTCCTTGGTATCGTTGCCTTTGCCTCACCTTCTAGCTGTAAACCCTCAGAGTCCTGGCCGCTGCGTTTTGACAGATTGGACCTGGAATGGTTGCGCATGACTAGGAGTAAGACAGTGGTCTGGAAACTTGCCAATCCGCTAAGAGAGGGTGGCTTGTTCCGAGACATGGCCCCGGAGTATGCAGAAATGTTTCAGACAGATCCAAACAGCCAGCTTCTAGATATACCGACATCTCTGGTCGAATTGTGCGGCCTCGGGCCTGATTCTACCACGGAAAACAACCCGTATTATACCGCGTTGCAGACACTAAGTCCTCTTTTAAGCCAGCCAGCACAATCCCTATCGAGATCAAGAGCCCTCGCCTTTACTAGTCAGATGACACCATCTTTCGAGCGCCTTTTAAGGGAAAATGATCCAGTTGCGTTGCTGTTACTGGCATTATGGTATGACATCGTGGAACAAGTTATCTGGTGGAGTCAACCAAGGGCACGTGTCGAGCATCAGTCAATTTCGTTATATTTGAAACAACATTATCCGAATATGGAGAAAATTCAGCAATTTTTGCGATGAAAGGATAATAGGTATTCATTGCATGATCAGACTATTTGGATATGACGTAGCAACAATATTCAATGGAATGGAATAAATTAATGAGGTTGCGCAGACGATACGGAAATACATAGGAAAACGGAAATCATGTAATCTGCCGCTTGGTTTTTTTTGATGGCTGCGAAAAGCCTATAGTTTTATGGTTTACCATCGTTACACAAGACGCCACTAGTTATCTCGCTCCCAAGCGTTACTGGAAAAGACTATTCGTGGTCATGCGGGAAGAAATAGATCAAGGGGGAAAAATAGCCAGGAACAACGGCCCGGTATTCCTTGCTGTATGTAGAAGAATGCTTGACTCAGGCTGGCCTACATCATGAAATCTATGGGTAGGTGTATCAATTGCTATTATAAATATGTGAAAGGGGGATCTGAGCCATTAAACTAAAGGCTAGTATAAAACCACATAGTGCCAGTTTTGGAAATCCAAAATGTAAAATATAATTCCAAGTAACATCAATTGATAGTGACACGGGACACATCTCATTCTAATACAACAACTGTAAATGTGTCGAACAATACTGATATTTTCGCCAGCTTATTTCAGTGTCCGGAAAGATGTGACCAGCTTACATTTTCATATCAGACCAGACCATTTTTATCCTCACATAGCTCAAAACTGATCAATCTCGTACAGACTCCTCAAGTCTCTGAATATCCCAGTACCTGCTAGCTACATGTAATTATGCATGGGAACCTTGTTTCCCAATTATTTTTGTTCCATAAAACCTGCATTACGTACTTATCTTAAGTTATAAATGATTCTTCCTGCCATTTTCAGTTTCCTCGATTCGAAAGACGTATTTTACTGCACTAGCTTTGCCAGCTTTCAGATTTCGCAACGCTCCCTCAATCCCTCGCAGTCCACCATCAACAACTTCAAATGGATGGCCACTAAACCAATCTTTGGCTAGGCCCCTTTCAAAGAATTTGTACATCAGAAGTCCAAACTCCTGGTCACCCAAGGGACCGACAGGGGCCTTTTCACCCTTGATTCCGGGGTAGGTAGATGAGTGGACCCTCCCTACCTGTGTAAAAGTTTTGTCCACAGTGTCGGGGATCCCCTCGTATTTCTTGCGGGCAAGAACAACAGTAATCCTCCCCTCCAGATGATCCATAACTTGCATGATATTTTGAAAGCTTCCTTTATCGCTCACGGCATCAAAGGCGTATTTAAGCTTCTCATTTGTGCCTATCGCATTCTGCAGACCAGCGACAACTGCGTTGTGTCCATCACGATAGTCCACAATAGTGTCACCTTTCGACCTATCAATCAGAGTCTCTACAAAATATTTCTCACCTCCGGCAACACATATCAAAGGATGTATGTTTGATAATGTGGCAAGTTTAACAGCGAATGCGCCAACCGCGCTGGATGCCCCGTAAATAACCAGTGGCAATCTTTGGTCTGTAGCATGCCAAGGGGGAGGCAACCCGAGCCTTTGATACAATCCAAGCGCTGCAGTCATTGCGGCAAGTGGAATTGTAGCGGCTTCCTCGAAGCTGACAGTTTAGGGAATATGAAACGTGGTATCAGCCCGACCGACTGCGTATTCGCCAAAGCTTCCATGTGGAGAAAGCATCTCGTGAAAACTGGCAACCCGATCACCAGGTCTAAAATCAGTGACATTTTCGCCGACGGAATGTACAATTCCGGCGATATCGTCACCTTGATTCAGGCCAGGTACCAGAAAGTAAATCCTTAGCTCCCAGTCTACATACACCAGAAAATAAAGGCACAATACAAACCGCGTTCAGCTATTGCCCAGTCCTTTGGGTTAGATCCTGAGACTATTACCTTGATAATCAGGTAATTCGGACTTGGTAGAGCTGGAAAGTCAACGTCTTGTATGATGACCTTGGGCCCGGCAAAGATAATGGCTTCTTTCATTTTGCTTTCTCTTTTAACGAATGAGCTTGACATCAGAACTCTAGTGAGAGTTCACAAAATATACACCGGCCGATTGATAATTATGCGAAGATAAGGAGTCAATTTATATCGTCGAGTGAAGTTAGCAGAATTGCGGTGTAAATGTCGTGCCGGACTCCGCATTGGGGTCGAAAGAGCAACGGACCTCGGCCGTCTGCGGGGTTAGGGATCAGTAAATTGATGTATTGACGCGATTGGAAGGAACTCCTTAATGTAGTACATATGTGCATATAGTAAATAATTTGCGTTATAATAATATAAAAGCAGCAATAAGTGACATTTGGAGAGAGATGGAACAGGACAGCGGTCTATCTTTTCGGACGTTTCCCAACTGGGAAAAAGAAAATAGATCCACGGGCCGGTAGAAGCCTACATAGAAACTAGATTGTAGAAAAATGAACCCAACAGCCATCGCATACTAGCTTGGACTGTTGTTGGGTCATAGTGGTATATATCAATACCTAGGAGCTCCAGATTTTCTTAATCAAAGATATAAGAAAAGGAAGAAGCTATCATTGATAATTCAGCTCGACGACTGGACCCACTCATTTTGAACATCACACTAGGACTTATAAGTACTAGTCATATGCAGCTAGCAACACCGTTTTCCTATTAAGGAAGCGATCAACAGAACTGTAGTTCATGCCAAAGCAACTCGACTTCCTGTCGAAGTTTTCATTGAGCAATCCCAGGACCAGCTCGCTATTCGGGCTCAGCTAGGACGCGAAATACGACATGATTGAGGCATTAGATGACAAATATGTCATAAATATTTACGCAAATTTAGGTATAAATACTTGGTCGAGGACCCCTGCAGAAAAGCTTCAAAATGTTCCCAGTTACATTCATTCCGTTTCTGCCTTCAGTAAGAAGAACGAAAACATTAGACTATCAGTTGATAAACTTCCAAGGAATACAGAAATAATGACCATCGACACCCTTTCTCTCGCCGGAAAAGTAGCCGTCATCACTGGCTCCGGTCGCGAAACGGGTATTGGCGCAGGTATAGCCACTGCCCTGGCTCGGAACGGCGCATGGGTGGTCCTAAACCACGTCTCTGACACAAGTGCCCCGCGTGCTGCAGCGTCGGCTCAGAAGATTGTTGATGCTGGCGGGAAAGCAGTTGTGGTGCAAGCCGATGTATCGACAAAGGAGGGTGCCGAGAAACTCATTCAGCAAAGTCTTGAAAAACTCCAGGTTCAACATATTGATATACTCGGTATGCAATCTACCCATAATAGGTCTTTTCCTTGTTGAATATTGTGCAATAGTGATACCTAACAAAACGAATAGTGAACAATGCTGCTGGCGGTCGTCCGGAGCCTTTCCTGACGGCTCCTACCTCTTCGATCGAAGAGATATTCAGAACAATCGTCTATGCGCCCATTTATCTAATCCAATCAGTCACTCCTCACATGCCTCGAGGAGGGCGGATTGTTAATACCGGCAGCGTCGCGTCAAAACTTGGACTCGGTCCAACTGCAGTATATGGAGCCGCCAAAGCTGCTGTGGATGCATTGACCTTCTCCACGGCGATGGAGCTGGGACGTGGTTATGGAGTGACAATAAATACAGTCATGCCCGGCCCCGTTGATACAGAGGCCCTCCCCAAAGAAGTTGCGGACAAGATCCATGGGGCTTTGGTGCCCATGACGAGAGCAGAGGAGAGAGTGGGCACGGTTGAGGATATTGCAGATGCGGTGCTGCTACTCTGTTCTGAGAAGAGTCGATGGGTGACTGGGCAAGTGATCAGCGTTAGTGGCGGGATCACCGGGGGGTGAATGATCAGGGAGGTATTCCATCGATTGCATTAACCAAGGCTTGCTTCGGGTGTTCACCAGCGATAGACTCAATCCACATAATGTTTTTAGCCATTTCAAAGGATGCTTGTGCAGACTCAATACCCAATAATCTCATTAAATTGGCAATGCGTTTAGCGTAGAGTGTTTGGCAGGCAGCGTGCGGTTGTAGTGTCGCAACAGTCATGACCGCCCATAATTGAAGGTGTGGAAGGACATCTCCATAATCCTTTGGATATGCCAGCAGTAGATTCGAGAATTTAGCTTCGAAGAGGAGTAACTCATTCGAAGTAAAGTGATATGCTTGCTTGACCCTTTCCAGGAGAATTAGCATTGCTAAACGCGTCAATTCCCTGAGAAATTCGGTAGAGTTAATGATTTTGTAACTCGGATTGAGGCGCGGCATCGACAATAAAATATGAGTGGCGGACCCCACAAGATAGAGAGGAGTCATGTCGTCTTCTTTTCGCCATTGGCTGCCAGTTTTGGTCACATTATTGACAAAATGGGCAATTAGAGCAAGTCTATCCAGTGCCTCTGGAAGAGATACGAGATCAGAAGACGTTTGGAGACGCTGAATAATAGTTTCTAACAAGGGCGATTTAGTATAGCCTAGTGATGGCGCATGCTCTAGAGCATAGTTTGGGAAATACGGAGGCTTGTCATCCATTGCGCATGTTAACACATCGTACCTGGAAAGGTTACTAAATATTTTTCAAAAAGATTATACAAGGCATACCAAGACGCGAATAAAGGCACGTTCGGGCCAAGACCCTTGAAACCGCCACGAAGTTTGTAGATGAGATGAAGCCCAGCATTATGAACCGCAAGTCTATCCCATATTCCAACGTAGAGCTGCGGATAATCAATGAGCCAAGGTGCTACCATTAATTCTAGAGAGTGTCTTACATCGTGACAAATCAACCCCAGGATCGTGGTGATAACGCCTTCGCTAACACAATCCTTTGGGTCCTCAAGCCGTTTCGTGACAAGACTCAAACATTGCCCAAAGTATTCTAAAGTCTCAGAGCACGTCTCGTAGCGAAACCCATCTGGGTCTTTCCTCTGAGCAAGAAACATGGACGCATTGGCCATAGACAATTTAAAGGCACTTTGGTCTACCAATGCCATTGAAAACCAGATAGTTCTAAACGGACGATGGACAACATCGGATTCAGAGTTCACTAGTTTGCGTTAGAATGGTGTTGATAACACCGGAAGATAAGATATGCACGTACTGAAGCTGATCAATTCCTTGGCTCGCGAATTCAGCTCGACAGGGAAGGGCCATGATTCTAGCGATGATGGGATGTGCGACTGATGTGTAGCAGAGGCCAAATTTTCGAGGATAAAATTTTCTTCTAAGCCAAAGGTCACTTGCTGAGGGCGCCTTTTACGAGTCCGGCGTGATCGGCCAATGTCTCTCATGACACGGCTTCGAATTGCTCGTTGGTTGTCGCGATTCTTGATTTCTCCTGGGTGACTGAGGCTCACGAAGAGAAAGTTTTCACCAGGCTTGTGCTCTATGGGGCCACATGTTTGCGGCAAAAGGCTGGCCATGGCGCTTTGTGGTGTAAAACGGGGTTGAAATTGAAGCTTTTCGAGCGCTCCCGACACTGACAGTATACGTCCGTGCGTTATGCGTACTCCGATTGGCCGATTGAAGTGAAAACATTATTAGAAAGATTGTGTGATTTGTACATAATTATTTACAAATTTTTTCAATTAGGCCATTTTTGATTTATTCTCAGAATACCTCTCTAGCAATGCCCAATTTTACGGCAAGAATTCAATGCGTGGGGAGAGATTTACATACAAATAGCCAGGTGCTTATCTTATCGCGGCATTGATCACCTCAACACCCCGCATTGTCGTCATCGTCTCTTTCATTCATCACGGCCTGAATCTATATCAATCTCGTTTCACTTTATATATAAACGCCCCTAAAATAGCTGCTTCTATAAATCATTAATGGGAGACAGCCATCAACGAACGTTGCGTCACCCAAGTGCGAAACCCATATGGCCGAACGAAATCAAACCACCCATCTCTACTCTCTCCCCAATGAGGTATTGCATTGCATTCCCATCTTTTTTGACCAGATTTCCCGCGTTATAGCTCCGGTTAATGACATCTTTTATTCAGCTCCTCGTGCAAATATTGACGCCGTTTACGACGCAAACACTGCTCCCTCTGACCAGCATATCTCACCGCTTCCACGCCATCGTCCTACGGATCCTACATTATAGACTTCTTCTTGCCGCATCTTTAAAGGAGTACAAATTGATTCTAGAATGCTACCATCCCAGTTCCAGGCTTACCGACCCTCACTCGTTCTGTACCTACCTCGGAACGCCCGGTCTGAGCGATGAGTACGAGGGAAAGGGATCTCTATACGAAGACTGTGAAACTGCAGAGCGACTAGGACGTTTATCAGCAGTATATTCGAGGTTTCGACCTGAACCAAGTGGCGAACAATCGTCCCGCTGGCCGAGGAATTTCTTGGAGCCTCCATCGGCTAGAGAGGACGAAGACGCTCAGGAGAGCAATGGAAACACCCAGCGGGGTGAAACCACCGATACTCAACAGTTTTTCAAGAAACAAATAAGCCTTGACGAATTTGAGGGATTCTCTCAGCTATGCACAATGGTGAATCTGGTCAAACTCGCCCCAAACTCAACGCGACTGATAAGCGCAATTAACGTGGAGGAGGGAATCATTCGAGTATGGAGGCACTGGCTCAAAGAGCATGCAGGTCGCAAACACGGCGATATTTCCCAGGAGACGAGCAAAGATGACGATGGCGTTTTGTGGGTAGATAATCGAGAAAACGTGGGATTGAAGCTGCGCGTCAAAGAGAAAAAGTGGAACCGACAGGCGCCTGTCTTGATTCATGAAGACGAAGAAATGGCAGTTACCTATGAGGTTGAGATTGAAGGTAAGTTTCTCCAAAGCTTTCGATGACCCGGCAGCAGTCTTTTTAAACGAAGGTATAGAAATTCGCATACGCACGACTCGCTTGCTGTTGACGGTAGAGCAGTCGCTGGCGGAACAGCAGAATTATTCCAAGGCGATTATCATAGGGCCAGTACATGTAGCAACCATTATTTAAGAACAATTCAGCATAGACGAGATCCTTGATATAGAGCAGTTTTATAGATAGGTCACCGCTATCTTATCGCTTATCGGGCGAGTTCCGATGACGGCGGTGAAGCTTGACGCGCATCTCTCTCCACTGCAAATTGTCACAAGGCGCCGTCAAAAACACCTCATACTACTTACCCATCCACACTTCATTGAATATTCTTGTGTGCGCGATTTATTCATTCATTCATTATTATCATTATTATTTTTTCGTATTCTTGTCTCTTGCGTACACCTCGTGGCCTCTTGTCGTTCTGCTCAACTCCAACCGCTTGCGGAATTGTTCTTCCCGCCTCGAACAATGAGTCATGAGCTCCCAGTGTCCCAAATTCGCCATTCTCAAGGTACGCTCCTACACATTGCAAAATGTTTATTTGCTGACCGGGGATTAATCCAGACGCATGAATTGCCCATCTGCCAGACGGCACAGACACGATGGAACAGCATCTGCCCCGCCCGACGATATCATACCTCTTTGCGACAAGCGAGCGAAAATTCCGGAGGGAATGATAAACACACCATCAACGCTGGCCGCCAGCGAGCACGGGAAAAACTGGCAGACAAGGTAAATTCATCAATAAAACAAACGACAGTTGCCTCCCCAGAGACTAATTGGTTGGCCTGCTGTGTAGGAATTCTTTCTTAGTCTGTTGAGTTCGGCTGCGACGAAGCGCGAAGCAAAATCGTATTTGTCTAGATTCCCCTCGCAATCAAATAAAAAGCTTCCGGGTGTTCAACAAAAACAAAATGCCGACGAACGTGCTACAGAGACAGAAAAACCGGGAGTCAATTTGGGGACTTTTTACGGAGTTACTAGATCGCTTCAAGATACGCCCGTTTTCCGGCAAATGGACACACCGGAGCTTGAGCGAGGCGCTTCTTTTGACGAGACCTTGCATGTAGCTTTGGTGAAGCTGACGACTCCGCAGTCGCTGGACGACGAGACAATCAACGGAGTCGCTCTAACTCTGACGCAGCTCATGCGCTTGGGTATGGCGTCATGCGTGGTTGTCGATCCCGGTCCAATTGAAGACGAAGTGATTTGGAAAAAGGTTACTACTGAACAAGCTGATCGTCTGTCCGCAGCGATTGATTCCTGCGATGGCGGCACATCGTGGCGGCTCGACTCGGCGTTGGTAATAAAGGACAGTGAGGCGACATTACCGAAAGTCATCTCACGGGAAACACTGTTGAAACCTTTGCGGAAGAATAATACGGTCATTGTCACGCCACTTGTGTATTCTGAGTTGACATGCAAGACTTCGCTAGTCCCACCCAACAATGTCATTCTTGCGTTGACCAGGGAATTGGCAGGGTTAGAGAGAGACCATGACCCGGACGAGGATCCTGTTGTGACTGCGCAAAAGTTCAAAGAACTCCAGAAGGAAGTGGCAGTGGACAGATTGATTGTGCTTGATCCACTGGGAGGCATTCCTGCGTTTAATAGACATCAGGCCGCTCATGTCTTCATCAACATGGAGCAGGAATTCGAGGATATCAAAGACGAGCTCACAAGCACGATAGCGTTGAGCAATAGTCTGACGAATTCTAGGAATGGGCCTTCTATAGAGTCTGCGATTGCCAACAGCAATCCTATTTCGAAGCTAGTGTCATCGGAGATTGGCCAATTGCCAACACAACAACACCGAGAACAATTTGGAAGTGACTCGATGGCTCGCCCCGTGCAAGAGCACTTGGACAATCTGCAGCTATTGAAGGAAAGCCTGGCATTGCTTCCGCCTTCAACGTCGGGAATTATTGCAACACCGGCCGATGTTGCCAACTCGGCACGCCCGCCATTACAGGAGACTCTTCCAGTATCAAGAGTAGGAACACGACGACAGAGGAACCCGTTGATCCACAATCTCCTTACCGACAAACCCTTACACTCATCATCCCTCCCGTCCAGTCGACTTGGGTCAAATAAGATATCCGATGGCCAAAGCATCCCGTCGGTTGTGCAGTCTACATTTGTCAAGCGAGGAATGCCATTGACAATCCTTCCGGATCCCCGTGTTGTTCCCTGGACGCCAGATAACAATGGCGCGCCACGCATAACTCTCAACGACCCCCGAATCGACCTTCCACGCCTGGTCCATCTCATTGAAGATTCCTTCAACCGCAAAGTTGATGTGCAGGATTACCTGAACCGCATCAACGACAGAATCGCCGGACTCATCATCGCCGGCGAATACGAAGGCGGCGCAATCCTGACCTGGGAAACACCACCTGACATTCCGGACTCGGAACGCAATCGCCCCGAGAACGTCTCTCGTCTTGTACCCTATCTCGACAAATTTGCCGTGTTGAAACGAAGCCAGGGGGCCGGCGGTGTGGCTGACATTGTGTTCAATGCCATGGTTCGCTCATGTCTACCGCAGGGGGTGTGCTGGCGCAGCAGAATGGATAACCCGGTGAACAAGTGGTATTTTGAGCGTTCCAGGGGAACGTGGAAGCTGCATGGCAGTAATTGGGCCATGTTTTGGACAACCCCAGGAGTGCCGGAGGACGATCCGCTGAAGTTTAGGGATTATGAGGCAGTTTGCCGGAACATCCAGCCGAGCTGGGCGGATAAGAAGAGCGTTGTCGACTAATTCCCACATATATATAGTGGAGATCGTTTGGTATTTGAGATCATAAATGCAACTAATACACATTTAAACTCATTCCTCGACGTACATACTAACAGAAAGCAAGGGGTATCAATTGATACAGGTAGTGTATAGTGGTTATTAGTCCGTGGTGGGCCGCGTACATATGTATAAAGTTTACCAGTTGACACTATGTATGTGATCCTCTGGCAGAATAATCCAGTATAAAACATGGACTTTTAACTTCCATATTATCCAAAATATTCAATCTATTACATGCAGACTACAAGGGAATACAATAGTCCATAATGACACTATAAAAAGTGGCCGCTACCTGAAAGCCTGAAGCAGAGCATTGTCAATACCTTCCTCCTCCAACGACACTCGACAGCCGGTAACTTACACCTGGGATCATGAAGATCAAAGGATTCATACAGACAGACAGAGAAAGAGCAATTAAGCGAAACCAGGAACGCGGTTAAGACCACAAACTCAGTTAGCGCCGTAGTCTTGAGGCGTGAGACGAGTAGGCAAGGAGGGCCTTTTATATTCTTTTACTCTTTCTAGAAGACAGCCTCCCACAACACCAAAGGTCCTTTGGGCAGTCAATATGTGTTATACAAGCACAAACATATACCAATTCTACAAACTTGTATTGGATGTATCAATTGATCGCCATGCTAGCCAGATGTCGAGTAGTTTTATACAGCTAATTCTCAAACTTGAGACCGGCCTCTTTTCTCACCGCTCCATACATCCCAGCAACATCCCCTCTCTCACCCATATGTTGTCTCACCCCTTGGAGATACAGATCCACAATCTCCAACGAGCGCATACGCAGCCCATTGTCCTGGGCAAGACTCATAACATGCCTCGCATCTTTCCGCGCCAAATCGACCTGGAACAGCGGATACTCCCTCTTCCAGTAATCTCCAGTTTGCATGCGATCAATATACTTGGGCAATGCTCCTGGAAACATGAGTTCCATCCACTGCTTCAAGGGCCCCGAGCCGAGTCCCGACTGCTCGGCAAATGTCATTCCTTCTCCGAGTTGCTCGATGAAACTGAGAATAAAGCTGTTTCCGAGTAGTTTCATGACAGACGCTTTCCCAATATCGTTGCTTTCACCGTCAGTGTTTTCGGTCAAGTCGATGTTGGCGCGGGCGACGACGCCGACGGTGTAGGGCAGGATCTTTTCAATCTCCTGGCGCGGACCGGACAATACGCAGATCAGTTGGCCGGCATCAGCCATAGCAGGCGCACCGAATACGGGACATGCGACGAACGAGGCGCCACTCGCCCGGATCTGCGCGTCGATTTTGCGTGTTGTGTCCGGGTGGATGGTGGAACAGTCGACGAAGAGCTTGCCCTTGATGTCCCCGGCGCCGGTTTCGAGAGCAGACGAGATGATGCTCTCGACAGCCTGGTCGTCGCCGACGCAGATGAATATGATATCTGCGGGTTTGACGGCGTCTGGGATGGATGATACAGGTATGGCTTTGGAAGGTCCGCCGAGAGATTCGGAGAATGACGCGGCGCGTGAAGCGGTGCGGTTGTATATGATTAGAGGGGAGCTGAGGTTGCCTTTTTCAACAATGTTTTTACACATACCCTAGAGTGCTATCAGAATCTTGAAGTGTTATCTCTATTTTGCGTATAGAAGTTACTAACCCTACCCATGTTTCCCAACCCAATCCATGCTAATTGAGGAGCCATATTTGTATAAATGTGTATTACGTACTAGAGATCTAGGCTCGAGAGAGGTGGTAAAAATTTAGAAATGTGAGATAGTGCACAAGGCCAAGCGGAAGTTTTTGGTTTAAAAAGTGCAATTAGAAGATTAGTATATGATAAGGGGTGCATTTCCCCCTCATCCGTGAGGGGCTTGCTCCACGTCGATGACGATATAAGTCCGGCTTGGGGTATATCCCCGCCCGGTCCGCAGCAACCGGTTAATACAGTTGACACGGTGCTCAAAGGTTTTTTCATTGAGGTTGACAGTACATTGGGCAAGCTTCTATAAAAGTGGTTGGTTAATGTAGCTATTGTTGTTCTTACGACCCCTAGTCGGTGGCCTCATAAGACATCCCAAAACAATCGAGTAGAGATTGTGTCAGTGGCTTGCGCTTTCGCTGCCCAGTCTGCCCAGGAGGTCTTTTTGCCATAGAAAGGTCGGTATGTTTGGGCAGTGCTTTTTAGCGTTGTTCTTCGGTTGGCTGCTCCTTGAAGACGGCGATGCTTTTGATCTCGAGCGCGTAGTCACCTCCTTGGAAGCCGAAGAAACTAGGGGGCCAATGCATTAGAGGGACTGTTCTAACTTTTGTATGGAATTCTACCAAAATCGTACCTTCTCATCGTAGAACTGTTTCTTTGAATCTGCCCGACATCCAATCCCCGGTCAAAATCTTCCAGAGGCTTCCCTCTATATGTCTGCTCAAAGTCATTCCACCGGATAATCACCGTATCTCCCTCTCTACCTTCCGACGTAGGAAGCAAAAACCCATATTCCCAGTTGATAGAGATCCTCTCGAATTCGTTTGGCGTAGTCGGTAGTAATTCGTCTTTGAGTATCAAGCTGGCCGTTTCCGTCGGACTTTCCGTGATTGAGCTCAATGCCGTCAAATTGAGTGAAATCTCGTTCTTCCGTAGAAATAGTGCGTTGAGAGGCAAAGCCCGCTGCTGTTTCTACGTCAGTATTTCTACCAAACAAAAAAAAAGCCAAAGAAGGCGCTCTTGTGTGGTTTTAGATAGGAAGTCCACATGCCGCTGCGGACAGTGTCATTGATAGGCGCTCAGTCGGAGTCGAGCCATTCTCTGGTGAGGGGGAAAGTTTCGAAGTCAAACGCACAAGCAACGCGTGTTGCTGTAACTGACGCAGTGACATTGATGACTCGGTGTCGAATGTTGTCTGCAAGTTTATTGCTTGATAGATCGAAGAGGATTGACGCCACATGTGGATAGGCATCAACTAGTTAAGGTTGTGCATCCTGTGAATTGACATCTTGGCAATGTCTTGGGAGAAGAGCCATGATACGAACAGCATCATGTGACTGGGAACTGAAAATGGCCAGAAAACAGCGAAGCAGAAGTATGCAGAGGTGATACGTAGTAAGTAGTATTTGCTGAAGAGTGCCAAGAGATGAGGCTGATCCCAAAAAGGGAAAGAGCCAAAAGAGTCAGAGTTGCCCGAGAAGGCAATCGCGAGCGAGCCCACTGCCCAACCAGCAGCCGCGCCTCTCGGCTTTCTGGTGATTTGATTGGTTTGACACGCCTAACAACACACACAACTAGCCAATGACGAAGCATAGTCGGCGGTAAGCGCTCCACATAGTTGTCTCCCTCCTGCCAAAGACCTCCAGACTCGGACCTTTTCTATTTCTCTGGCTTGGCTGTGGCGAAGCAGACATGGACTGCAACAGATATAGCTCCCAGCTCACCGCTGTGTTCCCTCCAGTTTCGCTGCAACAGGGACTGTACAGCAGCATGCAGATGATGGCATCTTCAACCGCGCGGACAACGGGTCTTTGCTGCCACTGCGGCCGAGGTTCGTCTTTCTTTTATACTAGGTATGGAGAATCGAGGAGGAGCTTTGCTGATCTGGAACCTTTCAATATGGAATTTGTGTAGGCCTACCTTACGACAAATACTACTTCTGGTGTCTGTTCTGCGACCTCCGTTTCTGCGCCGACTGCCCAAGCTCACACCCTACAAGTCACCAACCATACTACAAATGGCTTCTCGATCGTGCTACTCCAAGGGGCGCGCTCCCTACCCAGAAAGCCTGTATGAAGTGCAAGAGATTGTCCCACTGCAGCCTTAGGTGCGACGACTGTGAACTCAACTTTTGTATCGATTGTGCAGCAAGCAGCCGTGACTCACTGGCTAATCATGGCCATGGGAAAATGGCAACTATCAGGGCTCCGGATGATTTTGGTGTCAGTTCCTACAACTTGGATTGCGATAGCTGTCAAGCTGGTGCTACTCTTTCACACTGTGGACGCTGCGGTAACGGTATGTGCTGTTTGCCTTTCGATTTGTACTTTGGGTTTGTATTGATGGAATTTTGGGATAGGAGTTAAGAAACGAGATAGTTTCTGGGCATGTGTCACATGTGTCAAAGACTACAACGGCCAGATTCGCTTTTGTGAAGAATGTCAAAACCCCGGACGACAGGAACACGACCCAACACACAAATTTGCCTCGTTCCAGTATCGAGTTGATATGAATATGGATCCCAAATATAACATTGTTCGCTGTTTGGACTGCAAGCAAACGTGAGCATAAACCCTCGATCTATCAAAATGTTTCTTACTAATGTAGATCCCATGAAATAGTGTATCGTTCAACGGACAGTCTCTGGCGCGCCACTCGCATACCAGGTTTCAAATAACTATGGGGGAGGCCGAGAAAGACCGAAGAATATATCACAGCTATCGTACCTGTGCACGCAAGCCGGTCCGAAATATAGCTACCGTGTCTGCTGAAGCACATACCTTGCTGTGCCACTGCTGCAATCAAAGCAAGTCAATCGAAACCAACAATATACATATCACGAACTAACATCTGATATTCTGCAGGGTTCTCTTTGAATTCGAAAATATTTCTTTGTCCATCTTGTACTCTAACGACCTGTGAAAGCTGTGCCGAATCTGGGGGTGCCCGCTCACATCCACACATAATGATTCCAGTATCCCTGAACCGGACCATGCCACCTGATGATCTATGGAAATATTTGGCAACCCTGAGTGTATACACAAGAGCATGTGATAAATGCGACAAGCCTATAAGTCCAGATACTGACAGCTACATCCAATGCAACCACTGCCGCCAGTGGAATGTCTGTCTCGATTGTACCAAGAAACGCAACATTCCCGTGCGGCACACGTGTGCTGAAGCAGTTGAGATGACCCTATTCGATCCTGTTGATAGAGGCAGCAACTGGTTAGCTACACAAGTTTCCATGGCCCAGAGAGCAATGACAGATCAGCGGCAATTTGTCTCTCTGTTGCCAGGGCAAGTCGGATACGACATGCCTCCCGCCCAACTACTGTCATCAGCGGCGGGCTTCAGCGCACCTTCACCTCAGCCAGTGACGGCACACCGGCAACAATCGACAATTAAAAGGAAACCGACTTCACCTACATCGTTATCGTCTATTTCCCCAATTCAACAAATTCAAGCCCCACCCACAGCTCCGTCAATGACACAAACTATAATGCCGCAACCTTCGATGGACAAGATACAACCAACTCAAATGACGGTGCATTCCGGGCTTGCACCCATCGATCTTCCCATGCAACAAAATGTTCTTTCTCCGATACAGCCCAGTATCCAACCGTTCGCACCGCCCTCTGATATCAGGCGAAAGGCATTGTCTCCCAAAATTGAAAATGCCTCTAGAGTTATGTACGACAAGACGAGCAGTGCCTCAAGGGCAATGTATGATAGAGCGTCTTCTATGGCCAAGGATATCGATACGGACGCCGTCAAGAAAATTGGCAAAGGATTTCTGAAAGGCACAGCCAAAGTTGCTGGTGCAGTTGGCGTGGCAGTTCTGCGTAATGAAGTACAGCAGGCCACGGGTGTTCAATTACCAGCGGCTAACAACCTTGGTCGATTGACTAGCCAGACTAATCAGCAACAAGCCCTGACAATGAACTCTCAGATGCAGCAGCAGATGCAGACTATCAACAAACTAAATACGCAGTTACAGCTAGCGCAGAAAATTGCACAGCTGAAGCAAGCTCAACATGCAGTGGCTGCAGCTCAATCAGGCGGGATTAATGTTCCTTCAAATACCCCGTTACAGATTCAAATGAACAACAGCAACACAGCAGCAACGGTTTCCGCTAGCGAAAATACCTTACCAGTGCAAAACACATTAGCACCAACTCCTCCAAGCCAAGGAACGGTTTCTGGGCAAGTACTGGGGACCGTACCTTCGGCCTCTCCTGGTCAACAAGCTGATCACTTGCAAGACACAATGGCACCAATACCAGCTTGTGAGCTAGGCTCTCTTACTGAGGGTGAAAACAGCTTCGCACCGATTCCACCCAGTGAGCAGGCCGTTCCAGCGTTTCCACTGAATCCCAATACGGGCTACTTGCAGCCAATGGCTACCCAGTCCAATATTCACTTTCCAACGACCTCAGAAACACCAATTAGCGTTGATAACCATGTCGAAGTGGACTTGAGTATTTCTTCGTCCCAGACCGAGTCATCCAGCCAGCCACCGTATCATTCTGCGGACGCTCCAGTGGATACGCCGCACACAGGTTCCTCAGAGTTGCATAGTGGCCTCGCACATGAAACGGATCAGGGCCATGTGAATGACGCAAGCCAAAGCGTTAATCAGGATAGTAGTGATACTATTCAAAATACACTGACTGATACCCATCCATCGGCTACGGATCAACCAGGGTCCCAGTTTTACTCAGATCAGTCTCACCAGGATTGTGCGGTAGAAAACAATAACCACTCGCAACAACAGAGTCATGAATCCAATATCAATCAACAAACATATCCAACCGACTCTACACAGATCGAAAACCAGTCTACGTCCACCCAACAAATCAATTCGAACGTTCATCCCTCATCACCCCCTCCAGCGGCACCAACCACTGTCCCGCAGAATGAGCATTCGTCTTCTCCTCCAAGCAATGTTCCAAACAACATACATCCATCTCCCCAATATAACCAACCGTCTATCGACGTTAACTCAACAAATGCTGGAGGCGAGTCGGATACTTATTACCAAGGACACCCTCTGAATCATATGAACAGCAGTTCACAGACATGCCCTATTTATTCTGCAAATTCCAGCATTGCACAGACTACGCCGCAGACGTCGCTTAGTCAAACTGTTCCTCCTAGCTCTCCGCCTTCACCCCTTCCTCCAGCTTCATCAATTCCTGCTGCTTCTGCTTCTGCTTCGCCAACTCCTACTGCTTCATCAATTCCTGCTCCTGGAGTCCATCTTCCGCCGCAGATCACAATCCAAATGACTTCCGGAAATCCACCAGATGCCGTGTCTATAACCCAGCAGCAGCAGCAACAACAACAACAACAACAACAACAACAACAACAACAACAACAACAACAACAATTGCAAATGGCTAATAATCAGCTGAATCAGCAAAATCAACAACTTCAACAACAAATCAACATGATGAACGTGCAGCAACAGCAGCAGCAAAACAATCAACCGTCTGCAGCTCAACAAACAATTGATAATCTGCAAATCGAGTTTCTCTCCAATCAACTCCAGCAGCAGGAGCAGCAGCAACAGCAACAAAGAATCGATACGGGTCTTTCCATTATCAATTCATTGGCAAATACGTTCGGAAACAACGGCAATAACAACAACTCATTGCTGTCGAATATCTACGGCAACAATAACCAGTTTGGGGGCATGGACATGGTCAACATGCAAAATGAAATCAACGCACAGATTGCGGCAATCAACAATATCAATCAATCAAACGACTACCTCGCAATGCAGCAGTTGAATAGCATGGTCGCTAATGACCAAACAAATTTGGAAATACAACAGTTGAACGCCCAATTAGCAGCACTCAACTGCGGTACATCGATAGTTGACAGTAACAACCAGGTCTTCACCAGTGATTCATTGACGGAAAATGTCGATGTGAATATGAATGTGAATGTGGATATTTCGGATTCTTTTGGGGGTGGTATTGCCGGGATGGATTTGAGTGAGTCTGTTGTAGTGACCAGTCAGGATGATACTAGTTTTGGATTTTGAGATATGTGACTGAATTTATATTTGTTGTACTTTGAATTTCGTTTCTTGATCAGCCTTGTGCAAAATTTCCAGAGTCCTCACAAAACCATCATTGAGCATCTCAATGTCGAACTTTCCCACGTCAACGAACAATCCGGATAACCTGATGGATATCTAAACATAACCACGGACACAAAAGAGGAAAAAAATAAAAAATAAAAATAAAAACAGACAAAAAAATCTATAGTAGAAGACAAAAAAAATCTATTTATTCAATCTCCTCTTTTCTTCCTCCAAAAACACCTCCTGCTCCTTCCTACTCTTCTTCAAATCCACAAAAAACAACAACAGCCCAAAACTCAACAAACTAAGACCAAACAGGAAATAAAACGGCATGGAATTATTCCCCGAGGGACTCGCGTCGATAATGGCACTCGATACAATCGGCCCGATAAAGGACGAGGTCTTGCCGATGATGCTGAAGAGCGAGAAGAACAAAAACTCCTTGCCGCGCGGGGTAACTTCGGAGATCATGATTTGGCTGTATGAGTACCAGGGGCAAACGAAGAGGCCGTAAAAGGCCTGGTAGACCCATACTTCCCACTCGTTGTGGAAGCCAAAGCGCTGTGTCCAGATACCGATCATGCCCCAGCCGTCGAGCAGGATGATGGCGACAGCGATGGTGTTGAACATGGTTTTGGTGCCGAGGTTGTAACGCTGCTGGATGAACCAGAAAGCGTAGATACCGACAGCCTGAAATAGGTTTATTAGTATATGTATGCATAGATTGTACATGGAAAATGCAAGAAATGGGTGCTAGATACCTGTGCTGCAATGCCGACAATCAGGAGATAGGTCAATTGCAATGTATTGTAGGCCACAATGCTATTCTGTAGAGTTGCGATAACCGTCACGGTTGTGTTGAGAGAATCACCCAGAAGAAAATATCCTAGACAATCAGTTAATATTTTGTTATAGTTGGTAAAAGACAACCCTCACCAATCAGGTAAATGAAACTCTGTCTGAGACGGAGAATCTGAGTAGCTGCATTGTACAGCTGCCAAATTCCGGCCAAAATAATATTCCTCGGCGCGGGGTCTTGCCCTGGTCTTCGTTTTTCAAGAATAAACCATGGCATGGCCACCAAAAGCCAGACACCCGAGACAAACGCAATCAGCACACTCAAACCCCAGTTGTTGTTCGCCGTGCTCTCATTGACATTCACCCCGAACATGATGCCAACAATTATGGCAAGAATGAATATCTCACCCACAGACTGAACGTAAAAAGCTACATTGGACAGTTGGCTACGTTTCATAGTATCGGCAAAGTCATAATCATCTCGAGTAATTGTTCCGGCCACCAGTTCCTCGGCTTTGTGCTTCATTTCTGCCGTGTTGCGCGCCAGTCCTGGGAATGCCGCTGTCCAGAAGGTCAGAGTTGTCTGGTATGCGATCAAGCCGATAATGTACAGTCCCGTCGCGGCCTCCCATTTGCTTGGATCGTGCACGCCGAGCCAGCCAAAACCGATCGCCCATGCGATGATTGATAGAGCGATCAAGATGTTGGGCCGCCATTGGCCGAAGTCAGCAAAGGATCCGATGATTAGGAACACAACGATCTGGATAGCAAAGGAAATTCCGTTGCTGAGGAGCACAATGCTGTTGATGGAGCGCATTTTGCCCGCGAACATCAGCAAGCCGTTGGAATCGGCAGCTTGCGACAGCAGGTTTTGGAAGGCTGTCGGAGCGAAATCTAGACATTTTATCTCAGCGATCACGACGAGCGTAGAATGAGCAGAGCAAAAAAAAAAAAAAAACACGCACTGAACAAGGACAGTCCATTATTGCCAATATAGTAACTAGGAGCACACGTTTAGTTCGGCCCATTGATTGAGCGCTGAAACCCACGCATAATAGGCCCAAATCTCCTTTTTGGTCGTCTGGTATTTCTCATCAAACTGGTCAGGCGCAACGACAGAGTCCTCCTCAACGTTGTCCGCCGCTTGCGACATGTCCAATGTATCCTTCTTGTCGTGATCTAAGCTGCCCGTGGCTTCGACGTCGTAGTCGGCAGCGGCCAGGACAGGAAGACCGGGTCCGTCGCTGGCCGACATAGCTGTTGTTTGTCGCGCGGAATTGATTGATTGCGAGGACTGGCGACGAAAGGAGACGCCAGAAAGAAAGGGAAAAAGACCGGCGCGAAATTAATCATTTAATACCTCGCCTAATTACTGCTATCGCGAAGAGGCCCCAGCTGGAGAAGGACTCAGTTCTCC
Source organism: Talaromyces islandicus (assembly GCA_000985935.1). Taxonomy (NCBI): domain Eukaryota; kingdom Fungi; phylum Ascomycota; class Eurotiomycetes; order Eurotiales; family Trichocomaceae; genus Talaromyces; species Talaromyces islandicus. The sequence continues at coordinate 716,607 of CVMT01000003.1, read as the reverse complement.
ACCCCCACCGTGTCCACAGTTTTGCCTATCCAGGAGACGGAATTGGCCGATCTCATATCCCATCCTTTATCTCGCAGGCGATTTGACAAATGCAGAAATGCAGCCAACTTGATTCGGCTAGCATCTCAGGCTAGCAGAGCGCACGTCGTACCCGGCAGTGAGAGAGTGGCTCGTCGCCGGTGGCCAATTGGGGAGGGGAGGGGAATGTCAAGAGAGAATATACATGGTAAACATAGCAGAGTAGGGGAGAAGATGAAGCCAAAGAATGCGAAACTATTCAAATGTTGACGTCGTGCCTTTTTTAAAGATCATGGTCCGTCACGTGTTGACCCTTCCCCGCACCGGCTTAATATATATGTCCTCGCCATGAACTCCGTGTTATAGCAGTCATTTAATCATTCTATTAATAAAACTACAAACAGGAAATGCCACGTCTCTCGATGCCACATCTCAGGTGCAGAGCATCTTCATGGCGGTCGCCAGGATTTTTCAATATAAATTGCCCTTCCACGGTCGAAAAGACCCCGATTCCTGAAGATTCATACACATGAAAGATCATTACGTTCGTATACTTACATCTACAATAATGCTTCAAAACGGACTCACGTACTTCCTAAAGGCACTCAGTGATTGAGCTCCCCACAGCATATTTTGCAGCAGGGTCCCATAATCCCAGCCCATAGCGGCTGCGGCGATAGCAGTTAGGCTTGCTTGGTCTTCGCGGCCCGGACGACTTGGCCCAGTCATGTTCTAAGTCATGATTAATCATGATCTCCCACATTCAATAGGACATCTTGGGACTCACTGGCTTCATGTTGATGTCGAAAAGAGCAAATCCTGAGTCTTCTTTGAATCGGCGCACGTCCACTCGAATCGGAGCCGTAGCGCCAATCAGCCTAGCGACAGCTTCACACTGGCGCATGGCATTCTTATAGGCATGATCATTCATCTCTTCTCCTGTTGCAACTCTGGAATTTGCAGTCACGGCCACGGTCGCGTTATATGGGGCGATTCCAGACTCATGATTAAACCTGACTACCGGCGCCATGCTCCAATACTGAGGCCTAGCTGGAGTTGGAGGCATTACCGTAATCGTCGCTTCTTGCCCTGCCAGGAACTCTTCTATCATGACAAAAGGAGACTCATTAAATAGTGCCTCTACGTGCTGTCGCAACTGAACCGGATCATGGCATACTTTCACACCATGACTTCCCCGGCCCCGTACAGGCTTTCCGACAACCGGGTATGTATCGATTTGCTGAAGGACTCTGTTGAAATTTTTTAACGTCACAGTCCAGGAAGACGGTAAGGTATAACCGCCAATTTCGCGCAGTTTATTGTTAAGATAGCCTTTGTCGTCAAAATTTTCAACCAGGCCGGGCGGTTGCCCAACAACGTAGATATCCGTTGCTAGAGGAGCCAATTTGTCCATTGTTTGAAGTGGGTGAGAACTAAACAAGATAGTATTGGCCCAAAGATGCGTGGCTCCTTGTTGGACTGCAGAGTAGATTCCTTCCTCAGTGTCAGGAAAGGCCCAGCCTTCATGAACCGAAACCTGTGGTGACGACGAGCGAGTGATGACTCGTACTCCTTTCTGCTTTAAGGTGTAGGCGATATCGGCTCCAGAGTCCTGGTATCCTGGGGGGAGGCGTTAATTCCTCAACATTCTATTAGTTTTCCGTGTTTTGATGTATTCCTACCACCAGGTTTACGAGGCTTGCGAACATTATTGATCACCGGCGGATCGATTGCTTGAAACAGCACGGCTACTTGAGGAGCCTGGGCTGCCTGATGAGAGCTTCTCGAATGACGGCGCCATGTCTGTCTCAAGAACGTGCTTGGCCATTGGCGAGAGAATTTCGGTATACATGTATGTAATGCTTTGCAGCAAGCGACACTAGGAACAACCATGACGGTACGAAAGTTGGTTGCGTCAAGAGACCGCAAGGCGCAGGGAGGAAGGGAAAATAGGCGCGGTATGGCCGATGCACGGAAACTATCCGCGACCGGCCATCGGCAAGCCTCCGAAGACCAGTAAATAGCTCTACGCATATTAAAAAAAAAAATTTCCTTGTGTGGATAGATTATCACGTATAATATCAATATTCATTATACATCAATCCGCTGACAAAAAGGTTACTGAATGAAATATAACACACAGCCCCTCCCGTCTATAAATATGGCCGAAGAATCTCCTGCGTGTGGTCCCAAATCTTCCCCTGCGCCTTCTGTCGAAGTGTCGACATGACCTTTGCGTTTGGAGTGCAGTCACACTTATAGTTGACGAGAAAAAGCCCATCACCCTGCTTCTCCAGCGAATTTACGCCGGGTTTCCCCTTCCATGGAACACCGCGGCCACCAAAAGCAGCGCTGGTACTTTGGAACAAATGCCTCTGCGCAGACTCCTCATCGCTGAAGCTAAGCAAGGTAATAAGAGGTTCTAAGAAGAGCCAGACAAGCCAGGCCATGAAAGAATTTGGATCACGACCCCTTCGCACGTTTCCCGTGTTGACCCATCCGGGCCAGGAGTGGATGAATGTAATGTCGGGGTTGTCGTTGGCTAGCTTGTCCAATGTCACTGTGTTCATGGTCACGTATTGCACCTGGGCCTTTACGCCGCCAAAATTGCCGGGTCTTTTCAAGTCCAGGTCGTCCAGGTCGACAGTCGCTTTCTCTAGCCCACCACCCAAAACACTGACAACCTTGGGAGCTTCCGCCTTACTCAGCAGTGGGAGAAGGTGAACAATGAACAGCATTCGCGTGTAGTACTCCAAGCTCTGAGCAATTTCGATGCCCTCAGTAGTCTCCATGCGCGGACCAAATGGAGCGTAGCCTGTAGTAAGAAACAGCAAGTCGACGCGCGACTCTTTGTTTTTGATAACCTGGCACACTCGTTTCGTTTCCGCAAGCAGCGAGACATCGCCTTCGGTCCAAACGACTTCTGCCTTGGGGTTGATAGCGGATAGCTCCTGGACGAACGCTTGGGTGCGCTCTTCAGAGCTCTTGCGTCCAACCAGGTAAATTCTCGTGCTTGTTCCTGTGCTGACTAGAGCTCTGATCGTGAGCTTCCCGATGCCTGATGTGCCGCCGACAAAGACGGCGACGCGCGGAGCCGTTGCATCGTTGATGAGTGCGTTGGAAGATTTTATTTCTGTGGAGGAAACCATTTTCTATTTTAAAAGGAAAGGAATATGTAGGTTAGAAAACTTCAGGAAGGAATGTTCTTGAAGGAATGGAAGAATGGGGTCTCGGGGGCTCGGGCTACCAATCATTAATGCCACGGCTACAACTACATTACAGTAACACTGAGCATTTCTTTAAAATGTAGACGAAATGACATGTATCTATCGCCAATTTTGTAATTTATATAAACCCATTTATATTTTGCACTTTTATGAGTTTGACATATACGAGACTAGAGGCCTGAATCGCTCGTGTGTGCATTTAGGGCATCGAGGCCCACCAGTGACCGACACCAACGTCAATTGATATGAAGACATCGACATATCTCATGAAACAAAACATGCGACAATGGTCTACATTTCAACACTAAACGAATAATAATACTATTCACTGAGAAGTTGAGATGCTGGGAGGTCACGTGTCGTGCGAACCTAACAGCTGCCAAGCTCCTTCCCTGACAGCTTCACGGAATCAAACAACTTTCAAGTGTATCTTCACTCACAGAAAGCACGTATGGATTCTCTCCAGGCGCCGGTCCTCTACCACCTGAGCTCTGCACAGTCGACGCGCGTGCTCTGGGCTCTCGAAGAACTGGCTCTATCTCATGGACAGAAATTCGAACTAAAAAGCTACAAACGCCAAAGAGGACGTGCCCCTACGGAACTGCAAAAGGTGTTCCCCCTCGGCAAGTCACCCATCCTCGAGATTCCCGGAGTTGAGCTGTATCGTCCTCTCAACTTCATTGATAATGGCGACGAAACAAAGAGGACTGTGGTGACGGAGTCCCGTCTGATTCTTCAATTTCTGTCGGACAAGTACTCTAAGGGGGAATGGGTGCCTGCCACCGAGGAGGACCGACAGCGTGACAGCTTCTTCCAGGAGTTTGCAAACAGCACGGTCAGCGTGATTGTTGATCGCATCACTTACTTTCAGATCATCCCAGTCGGCTCGCCGTGGATTGTGCGCCCGCTGATGCGTGCTATTTTCCACCCAATCGAAGCTATTTTCAGCAAGGATATCGACGGACCTTTGACGCTTATGGAACGCGCCTTGTCCGACGAGACCCCGTGGTTTTCGGGTGCAACGCTGGGCCTAGCGGATTTTAACATGATATGGCCATTAGACGGGGCGTCTCAGAAGAAGCTGATCGATGAAAAGAAGTATCCGAAGGTGGTCGGCTGGTTGAAAAGGGTCCGTGAACGGCCGGCTTACCAGAATGCGCGAAAGAAGGGAGGCTCATACGATTTAGTGCGATATGAAATGTAGTTCAGTCTCGTCTACTGTCTACGTATCTTTTTTCTTTTTTTCGTCTTGGTCATTTGCATCCAATCTCTCGCCATCTCGCCATGATCCATTATTTCATTAAGCAGGTTCAATCAGACTGATTCTTCTGGGAATGTTTCTCCAAATTTTGCTTATTGTTCTGGACGGCGGTTCCTATCAGCACTGCTCAGAATCTTAACTATACTTCGCACTGGGGATCATTGTTTGACATAATACTCATCCTATCCGACGTTGCATACTGCAAGCTAGCCCCGCGACGAAGCAGCCACGCGCCGTGACTAGACCCGGACCACAAATTTCGCCTTTTTACCTTTTCTGACAGCTAGTGTTTCACCTCCATTCTAGCTTGGCGCGTCAGCACCTCAAGCTTCATGGGACTATGTATCCATTCGTGCTAGCGGCCAGCCCAATCTTGTTTTAACTTCGCGGGCCAGAATCCTCCACCTCGCTCGGAGTCTGAATAGGTTTGGACCAGCAGTTCGGAGGTGACTGTTTCAACCATAACCATGGACTTATGGTCTTATAGTACCCAGCATTATAGTGCCACATCGAATATTCCAATGCTCGCTTAGCATACTGAGTACCTTTCCCATTCTTTGGTTATTGGGGAATCAGGAATTCTTAGGTGGTATATGCATGTAATCAGTGAGTCTAATATTCCGACAGCCTGGTCACGACTATTTTGACTTTTGAAGGTCGCCCATTAGCACACTGGTTGACCTGAGCATGGAGTCAACGGTCATGGTGCTTGTTTTAAATGGCGTCGATCGAACCTGTCTAGCAGATGCTAAAAGAGGCTAAAGAAAGCGTTTCATCTAATCGCCGACAGGTACCACCCAGCGCCGGCGCCAGTGCTTACTATCCAATGCTTGAGCATCGAGCCTATCGCTTATTCTGAGAGACTCGGCATCCAGGCCCCTGGTTGAAATGGAGATCGACCGCCGGGTCATTGCAAATCTATCAATAAAAGCCGCATGTATATAATCGGCCCAACACCATTTTCCACATCGGGCTGTTCTTGCTTTTGCTTTTCGTTCTTTATCAAGGTCTGTGACTTGCACTCTTTTCTTATTCTTATTCTCGGTTGATCCGACATCTGAATTTTCATTCACCACGCTCTTTTTAAAAAACAAAATACACTGCACGACTAGTAAAATGAAGTCGACTCTCGCTCTCGGCCCTTTGGCCCTTCTCACTGTTCCAACAACTGCATTCTTTCGCATGCCGTGTCCTGGTCGCCTGGTTGACGAGCGCGCTGACCCGATTGTGAGCCCGGGTGAAATTTCCGGCCATGTACACTCTATTGTCGGTGGAAGTGCGTTCAGCTTCAACATGACCTATGAGGATGCTCGGTCCTCGTCTTGCTCTTCTTGCCCGATTAAGGCAGACTTGTCCAACTACTGGGTTCCTCATCTGTACTATCGTGCCCAAAATGGTACATTCATCAGCGTTCCTGTGTCTGGGGACGGTAACGGTGCCATGGGTGGAATTACTGTCTATTATCTGTAAGTGTCTTGCTGCGCGAGTGCCATGGATTCTGCGTATCTAACAGTCTTAGTCAACGTCCTGGTGCCAACAATGACACGCTCAAGGCCTTCCCCGAGGGGTTCCGAATGCTCGCAGGTAACCCCTTTAAGCGAAACTACACCGACGACTTTGCTTCCCAGGCTGTCAGCTACGCATGTCTAGACTACAATGGACCAGCCAAGGCCGAAACGAACGGATTCCCGGACTACAACTGCCCAGACGGCCTCCGCGCCCAAGTATTCTTCCCCTCGTGCTGGGATGGCAAGAATCTGGACTCGGAGGATCACAAATCGCACGTTGCTTACCCGGAGTCTGGCGCCTACAACGATGGTGTCTGTCCGGAGAGCCATCCTGTACATCTTGTGTCAATCTTTTACGAAATAATCTTCCAAACCAACCTTTATGCGGATATGTGGTGGGATGATAAGCAGCCATTTGTTTGGGCAATGGGCGATCCTACTGGATACGGGTTCCACGGTGACTTTGTAAGGTTTTAATTTTTTTTTTTTTTTTTTTTTTTTCATCTCTCTAACAAAGTATAGGTCAATGGCTGGGATATTGACATCCTCCAATACGCTGTTGACAACTGCAACGCCGACAGCGGTCTGATCTCAGACTGCCTCGCGGCCAACGGTTCTCAGCATTTCGACCTCTTCACCAACAGCGAGTCTGCCATGTGCACTCTCCCTGCCTTTGTCGACGAACAAGTCACCGGCGTTCTCGACGCGCTCCCCGGCTGCAACAACCTAACTTGGGGCCCCGAAGAAGCCACCCCGCAGAACTGCGATGACACGGCTGTTATCACGGATGCCGTGCTGTCCAAGTACTATACCGATGTAACCGCATCGTTGAACTGGGAGTACATGGGCTGCGGATTCGATAACGTCAGCTCGCGCACTATGGACGCTACCTCGGAAAGTAACGCAAACATGACCGTAGAGACATGCATCAAATTCTGTGACGATGCCGGATATTCCTATGCCGGCTTGGAATATGCTGAACAGTAAGCTCTCCTCTTTTTGTTTTCCATTTTTAATGTCCATTGCCAATAAGCTAACCAATTTGGATGTAGATGCTACTGCAGCAACTCCATCGCCGACGATCGCGCCCCGATACCCGGCGTCGTTGGTGATTGTCTGGACCCTTGCAGCGGCAACTCCACGCAAATGTGCGGCGGGCCGGCGACTCTATCGATTTACCATAGCTGTGCGGGAGGTAGTGGATGCAAGAATGCCGGGATTGGGTCGATTGAGGGCGTTTCTTCTTGATCTGGGTTATACTCAGCGTTACAGAGGGCTTTATTCTTGAAATTGTCTGTAAGGTTAATTGACTGGACTATTGTGTTGATTTCGTTGTCTGGAATGTACATTGTATTTATTATTTATTATTTTTTCCCCCTCGATACAAGCGAATATATTGACATCATCGAGCGAATTTATACTCATTAATTCATTTAGATACCAGTTTGATTCTAAATTTGAATGTCTGTACAGGCCTGGCAATCGTCTATGTAAAAAAGCCACCATTCAATGCTTTCAAAGTTGATGCATGAAATCAATCAATTAATGCCCTAATGCTCAGAAACAAAAACCCCAGCCATGCCCATGCCCTAATTAAGAGGGGGAAAAATGTTAGCAATTCCCAAATGAAGTGAAACCTCACACCTCATACAAGAAAAATAGGGTCACTTACAGTCCCCACACACATCGATGTCACTGCAATCCGCTTGTCTGTTCTCCTCAGTTCGGAGAGCGCGGTTACGACCTGTCGAGCGCCGGTGGCGCCAAGGGGGTGTCCAAAGGCACTATACACATTGAAATGTAAGGACAAAGTTATGGTTGACATTGTGTTCCAAACAAAGAGAAACTTACATGGCACCACCTCGAGGATTGACCTTGGCAGGCGGGAGATTGAGTTTTTGGACACAGTATACTCCCTGTTTTGATAAGTTGAACCTATACCAACCAGAAGAGAGAAAGAAGGAGGAGGAGAGGGACATACCATGGAAGCAAATGCTTCATTGATTTCAAAAATATCAACGTCGTCTGTGGTCAACCCAGTCTTACTCAAAATCTTGGGGATAGCAATGCTTGGGCCAATGCCCATGATTCTCGGCTCCAGGCCGATAACTGTGGAACCGGCAAACTTGGCGACAATCGGCTGTCCAAGCTCCTGTGCGCGAGAGCGCTTCATCAAGACCAGTGCAGCAGCGCCATCAGTGATTTGAGAGGCGTTTCCGCCCGTTGTGTGGCTTGGTTTCCACTGCGGAAATGCAGAGCGGATCTTGGACAGGCTCTCAGCAGTGGTACCGTAGCGAATACCGTCATCGCTCGACACGACAATTTCTTTCACCTCTCCAGTCTTGGGGTCTTTGATGGTCGTCTTGACGGGGACGATCTCGTCGTTAAACCAGCCGGACTTTTGCGCGTGCTCGGCCTTTTGGTAGCTGCGTGCAGCGAACTCGTCGTGTGCACTACGCGGGATGCTGAACTGACCGGCTACGTTCTCCGAGGTCTGACCCATGGGTTGCTGGTTCTGCGAAGCGAGTGGATGGTTCAAGATCTTGTCGGAGAAGGTGGGTGCGCCGCCATCGGGGTTAGTGCTCATGGACTCGGCGCCAATGGCGATGCCCACGTCAATGGACCCGGCGATGATTTGGTTGGCAATCTGCTGCACAGCTAGCAAGCCCGAAGAGCAGAATCGGTTCGCGGTTGAGGCGGCTGTGGTCACTGGAAAACCGGCGGCGAGCACGGCTGAGCGAGCGACATAGGCACCGGCTGGATTGAGTACGTTGCCGACGCAGACGTCTTCGACAAGATTTGGGTCGATATTCGATCGTTCGCGGACACTCTAGATGACTAGATTTTAGAGAGCAGTTCATGCATGGTGTTTTTAAACTCACAGTTAGGAGGGATATCAAGAGGTCGTCCAGCGGTGTGTCCTTCAAGCCACCTTTTCTGGCCTTTGTGAGCGGTGTGCGTGCAGCAAATGTGATAACCACATCGTCAGGCTTCTTCTCCAGGATACGTTTTCTTGCGACTGAATCACTGCCTCCAGAAACTTGGTTGGCAATGGCCGAGAGACGTTGCGATGCAGACGACATTTTTTCCCTAGGTTTCCGAATCAATCATTGAGCGGTCAAAAAGCGAAGGCGCGCGTGCACACATACAAGCGACAGGAAGACGACACTTTTTATCCTTATCCGCACGGGTTGCTTGTCAAGCCGATCACCAAACAAATCACAGAAGCAACTATTAATGGTGATGAGAGAGACCTCGGCCTGCGGTTGTTGGAGATTCGGCAATGGGCCGACTCGACATGCCGTTGGGGAAACTTACGCTGCCGTACCGTACGCGTCACAGTCGACCTCGGCTGGGCGATATGCGGGCATTCGGGGCTGTATTTGTGTATGGGCGATACACGCTATTTGCGGCCCCACGGTGATCCATGCGGGGAAAAGCTGTCAGTCAGATTCAGTATAATTGTATTGATTTTGTGATTATTTTATGGTGACATTGTTAGCGCGGCAATTTGAATAGATGTATAACCCTTTATTTCTATCAATTGTCGCCTTTTGAGGGTAGCTATTCGCATCCAGTCACGAGAGTTGTGTCCTCCAGCCTCCCCAACGGCTGTGGGGCCCGTGCCTGTCTAACTCTATCGTCAGGGCAAAAAGATAAACGAGAAAACAAGACCACGAAAGGGGTGAACTAAGCATAACCGACAACGGCACATGGGAATTATTCAACCGGCACTTGAATTGCCGTTAATAGCTGTTAAAACGTGAAAGAGTGAGGCCGTAACCGGGCGCCTTCCCTTGGTAAGCCTTACTTTAGCTAGTTCCTTCGACGCCTACTCCTACGCCTTCAACTTTACTCCCTCCTCGTCCCCAACGCATCATACACCATGGATTTGATTGCGGAAGCTGCTGGTAGCATAGACGCCGCCACCGCTCTCGGAGGCACTGCTCTAACGCTCGCTGCCGCTGCCTACACCAACGCAAAGTTTGGCATCAAGACCGACATCGACAGTCTCCGAGATGATCGCGCTTTTGGAAAGCTTTTGGGGCAGCGCATCGCGCAGATGGGCGATACTTGCACCATGTACAAACTGCTCGAGAGGGTGATTGAAATGGATGGAAAAGGTGATGCTGATGCACTGTGGTTTGAGAATAAGACCTGGAGTTATAGCCAGGTCAGGGACTGTGAGTTTTGCTCAATATTGAGCTGTTGACTATATAGATAAGGCTGACAATCTCAGTGGCTGACCGCTTTGCGGCCCTTCTCCATGCGCGTGGTATAAGGCCAGGCGATTTCGTTGCCATTTTCACTTCCAACTCTCCTGAGATGGTCTTTACAATCTACGCGCTGGCCAAGCTCGGTGCTGTTGCCGCCATGATCAACACCAACCTGAGAGGTAAATCCCGATATCCACTTTCGCTGACAGTCTACTGATGTATTCAGACGACACCTTCCAGCACTGTCTCACAATTTCAACATCCAAACTCATTATTTCAACGCTCGATCTCTCTAAGCATGTCAAGTCGGATCTTCCGAAAATCTCATTCAACATTTCTTCGTTTGACAGTGTTATTCCTCAGCCATCTTCGGAGCAGGAACTTGTCAACCTGGAAACATTGCGACAAATTCCAAATTCTGATGTCTCGGGCCTAAAACCAGCAAAACGCAAAATCTCGGATCCTGCAGTTCTCATCTACACGTCAGGAACAACGGGAAACCCCAAAGCTTGTTCTATTCTTAATACTATGGTTATGGTCACATCAAACCCGCTGACTCAGGACGTAAGAAAAGCTAAAAAATACTATCCTTTACGCATATACTCCTCATTACCACTGTTCCACGGAACCGCATTCTTTGGGGGTTTCTGTTATTCAGTTGGTAACGGCGGTACTCTCTGTCTCCGACGGAAATTCTCTGCCTCAAAATTCTGGAAAGACGTACACGACTCCAAGGCCAATCGCATTCTGTATATCGGCGAACTGTGCAGATACCTTTTAGCATCGCCTCCATCGCCCTATGACCGGAACCACCAATGCCAGGTTGCATACGGAAACGGCCTACGAGGCGACATTTGGGAAAGATTCCAGGACCGTTTCAATGTTGCTGAAATCCGGGAGATATATCGCTCCACCGAAGGTGTGGCGCGCTTCGACAATTTCTATGGCGGTGTTTGGGGGGCAGGGGCGGTTGGATTTTTCGGACCTATTAGACAATACTTTGAAGAAGATACATATCTCATCAAATACGACGACGAGACAGAAATGCCGTATCGGGATCCCAAGACAGGGTTTTGCGTAAAGGTGAAGTCCGGCGAGGAAGGTGAAGCTATTGGCCGTGTACGCAACCGCCAGGCACTAACAGAATATCTCAACAACAACGACGCCACTGAAAAGAAACTCATTCGCGACGTCTTTGAAAAAGGAGACCTGTTTCAACGTATGGGAGATCTTCTCGTTCGTGATCAGGATGGCTGGATCCGTTTCGGAGACCGTGTTGGCGAGACATTCCGCTGGAAAGGCGAAAACGTATCCGCTGGAGAGGTGCGAGATCACATTTGCAAGATCGACAATGTGCAGGATGCTATTGTCTACGGGGTGAAACTAGAAAGGTACATCCTTTCCTCCCATTTTCTCAAAGTAACTATCATACTAATCTACTTGCAACAGGTACGATGGCAAAGCAGGCGCCGCAGCTATCACTCTTTCCCGTCGTACACCCGAAACCGAAGCTGCGCATATCAAAAATCTCTACTCGGAGCTAAAATCTAAGGGCGTCCCATCTTATGCCTTGCCCAGACTTGTTAGGATTACCACCGAGTATGTCTCTTTACTAGTCCTCCGTACCCTAAAATGTACAGAACTAACCGGATATTCTTTTTAGGGTGGCCACCGGCGTTACTTTCAAACAAGCCAAGGGTGACCTATCCAAACGTGGTTGGAATCCAGACACAGACTGGAAAGGCGATACCTTGTACTGGCTAAACCCCAGGGGGAAGGGCCGCGCGCCTAGCTATGAGAAACTTGAAGCAGACAGTTGGGCGGCGATTGAAGGAGGTAGTGCTAAGCTGTGATGTAGATTGATAACGCGGGAATTTGTTGTGCCTATTTATATATCCCACCAAATACTAGTTACGTCAGTTACATAGATTATATACATTATCTCAGTTGATATATGAGGAATATCCGGGTTCAAATGTTCAGCTTAACACATTGAAGTAACTATGGACCCCCGATAGACATTTCAGCAACAGACACACCTCAAGACAATATTGAAATCACACGCAAGAAGTATAGATCAAGCAGTGACTACATCAAACCCCTCCATGCTATCCAAAGCCTGTCTGATTTCTGCTTTGTACATCGGAAGCCCACCAGAGTAGCTAACAGGCTCGTACACCTTACCAGGAATACCTCCGCCCATATAAGTAGACCTAGTAGTAGGAAACAAGGTCCTATTGTTCAGTTCCAGGATATGCTTCTTCCACTGCTGCGCTGCCTCATGCTTCGGATTGACATATTTGATGCCATTCCGCTGCATCTTATCAACCAGATCGACGATCCATCGACCCTGGACCTCCACTGCGGATGGCCCATTGCAGAGTAGAGTTGGGCCGTGGGCACCGTAAATGTGAAACATGTTGGGATAACCGCTGATTGAAGTACCTAGATACGTGTTTGCGCCGGAAATCCATTCGTCTTGCAGTTTTGCGCCTTGGATACTTTCTAGGCCGAGCTGGGTCATGACTATTTTTCAAATAATTAGTATATAAATATGAGTGGAACATGTTAGGTAAAGGGCGACTCGCCTCCAGTAACAACATCCTGCGAACCATTGTTAATATTTACTCTTGAAAAATTTCGTCGCTCTGTATGACTTACAAAGCCCGTGGCAATCGCAATCACATCAAATTCATGATGACTACCATCCTCCAACGTAATCCCGGTTTCCGTAAACTCTTTAATGCCGTTGTTTTTAATATCAACCACGTCGACACTCGGCCTGTTGAACTGCTCAAAGTAATTACACTCTAGACAAGGACGTTTCACCCCAAAAAAGTGCGGCATCTGTTCCGGCGCAAGGATCTCTCTTATCCTCGGGTCCCCAATCCTTGCACGGGTTTTCTTCGCCCAAAAATCATACGAGGCTTGGTTTGCCTCGGCGTTGAATAGATTGTCCTTGTACAGGGCAACCCAATACCTAAATCCGCCATCAGTCCATGCTTGCTCGTAAAGGGCATCTCGTTGCTCGGGCGAGTCGTCAACAGTGTTTTTCTCTTGCCAGTCATAGTGGAATCCGGCAAAAGTTGTCTCGCGGAGTCGGAAGAGCTCTGGATAGAGCACTTTTTTGCGCCCTTGATCTTCTGGTGTTAGGGTTCGGCGGCGCATGGGGATGGCTAGATTAGGTGTGCGCTGGAAGACTTTGACTTCGCCAGCAACCGGACCCCAGGCTTGGACGATCTGGACTCCAGAAGCACCCGTGCCGATGACAGCGCAGCGCTTGTTCTTGACGTCTACTTCTTCGTCTGGCCAAAAGGAGGAGTGGTGGATGACTCCTTTGAACCTGTCAATGCCGGGCCAGTCGGGGATATAACGTCTTGCGGACTAAAAAAATTAGTTTCCAGCAGATAAAGGACTTAAAAGGGTATACATACAAACCCAGTTCCAAGAACCAAGAACTTGGCCTTGGCCACTCGACCATCATCGGTGCGAACGCTCCATTTACCAGTAGATGTATCAAACTTAGCACCCACAACAACCGTATTGAAAGCACAATCTTTCTTGATTCCAATCGCTTTGTCAACATGGTCAAAGTAAGCCCGTAACTCCTTATAGTTTGGGTAGTTTGTCGTCCAGTTCCAAGTTTTCCAGACTTCTGGCCAGGAAAACTCATACTCGGGGACCTCCGAGTCAACGCCAGCGCCGGGATAGCAGTTCCATTGCCATGTTCCGCCGAGGTCGTTTCCTGCTTCATATATGACTGTTTTGTAGCCGCGGTCACGAAGAGTTTTTAGCATGAAGATGCCGGCTGTTTTTGTATGGTAAGTATCTTGAAGACGGGAAGGTTATTCAAAGGCAGCAATACCAAAGCCAGCACCGACAATGATCGCATCGATGTCAAGATTATGGGCATATGGACCGGAATCTTCTGTGTGGTGTGTGGAGTAGTCAGTCAACTCCGTGTTGAGCTTTCTAATCTGGGTTGGAATTGAGTCAGTCATTGCTGTGACTATCAGAGTGAGCTGGCAAAGTATAGACCAGGAGGTTTTGCTTGTGAATAAAATATGCAATAATTGCAAATCATTCAGTTCATTTTGCTCAGTGGTCTATATATGACAGCAGAATTCTAATCACGGCCAGACACACATCAACCCCTCTCTGTCCGGTTTCACAACGTCGGTCTCGACTCCGCGGCCGCAGCACATAAAGTTGTGATAATTCATGGGTTCCTCGTAAATGAGGCATGCCCGATCCTGGCACTGTCGTATCTGTATGCAATGACATGGATCGAGCCTGCTGACCTAGACCAGTTTAATGCGCGACAAGCTCATGATTGCGGATCCGGGTCCGCAGCCGCGAGGTCACCAGATCATCCATTGATGGAGACCGTGCAATCGCTCTGCTGTGACACGTCCGGATCTGCGGGTGTCTCGAGAGGGGTGGATATCAATTGAAAATAATACTCGTGTGGATCGCGTAACCCCGCAGGGTTCAAAATGCTGGCGCGGGGGTTCTGTATTAATTCAAAGAGTCGGGCCGGAAACGGTGATGTTCCTGTTGACCACTTTTATATACATATGTACTATTGACACGAAAAGTGTCTTCTTGCTCGATTACAATGGCTTTTACCTCTTCCACCCTGACAAGCCTTCGGGGCATCGTTGACGGCGCCTGTGCTGACCAGAAGTCTGGCATCCCAGGCGCAACCGTTGTAATTGTCGGCAAAGATGGCAAGGAGCTCTTTGCACACTCTAGTGGGAAACGCGGGGTGGCTTCCAAGGAGCCCATGTCGCTCGAAAATATCTTTTGGATTGCTTCTTGTACAAAACTGCTCACGGGCATAGCTTGTATGCAGTTAGTCCAGGATGGTAAATTGAGATTAGACGATGGGGAGCAACTGGAAAGTCTCTGCCATGAACTCAGGGATGTGAAGGTGCTGCGACCCGATGGTTCTCTTGAAGACAAACAGAATGCCATCACCCTGCGAATGCTTCTCACTCACACGGCTGGATTTGGGTATACCTTTTTCAACGAGAGGCTGCGGGACTGGGCATTTCCGGCCGGAATAGACGAGTTCTCCGGGAGGTTCGACGACATGAAAATGCCATTACTCTTCCAACCAGGCGAAGGATTCGAATATGGAGTATGCTTTGGAACAAGGAATGTGCTGCAATATGCTGATATCTGGATATAGGTCAATGTTGACTGGGCGGGAATTGCTCTCGAGAGAGTCACGGGTCTGAAGTTAAACGAATACCTGCAGAAAAACGTGTTTCAGCCGATGGGTATCACGGACATGTCAATGATTCCCACAGAGTCTATGCGCTCGAGACTCGCCTACATGAATGCCAGGGATCCTGATGGCTCCCTGCGGCCAAGGGACCATCTCCTTCGCGTTCCGCTGGTGGTTGATCGTGATGACCGAGCCCAAGTTGATCAGATTTTCAATAGTGGCGGCGGTGGCATGTTTGCAAAGCCGCAAGAATACTGCAGTGAGACTCATTCTCCATCGAAATTTGCAGAGTATCAATTCATACTGACTCTCGAGGTAGAAATCCTAGCAATGCTGCTCAACAATGGCACATGTCCCCGAACCGGCGCCGAGATTTTACGTAAAGAGACTGTTGATGACATGTTCCAGAACCAGATTCCCCAGTTCCCCAACTACAGTCGACAGGGAATTCCAGCATCGAAGCCTGAATTGACGCTTCCGATCCCCCAGCTATACCCCGTAGAAGGGGATCCTCCTCAGGGCTGGGGTATCACTTTCATGAAGAGTAACGGCGGCCCAACGGGCAGATCCAAAGACACTGCGCACTGGGCTGGCCTGGCCAATTTGTGGTGGTGGTGTGATCGCGAGAATGGCATTGCAGGAATGGTGTGCACTCAGATTCTGCCTTTTGCAGACCGCAACGTTTTGCAGCTCTGGGGCCAAGTCGAGGCCGTGGCATACATGGGCCTCAAGGAAATAAACAAACTGTAGTTGCATCAAATCAATCGATCAATGTATTTAGGACGGCAAGTGACCATGGTACGCTTATAGATGAGTAATAAGCTCAATTGATCCTGTAAGCAACATCACTAAGTTCAAACACATGCATGATAAGCATTTTGCGAAGTATTCCAGTTGTAAAGTTCTAGTAGCCAATAAAAAGTTGTTAGTGGAGCTGAGAATCCGGAGAAATAGAGCATATCTAGAGTAATGCAGGAAATGTATCAGTCAGCACAGGAACTAGCTTCTCCCCTTCTGGCTTTTAGATTCTCCATTAGCGCCCATGTTTGAGACGATACAAATATCAAAACCCATATATATCACCTTGGCCAGAATGCGGTCACACAATCACTCATGCGATCAATGCCGGAGATCAAAGCGAGCATGCGATGCACCTCCATTAAACAACCACTTGGACCTCGGTCCTTTAATGTATCTTGATAACCCTCACAGGCAACTGAGTTGCCAATGTACCTAGAGCGAGCCGCTCGCAAGATGTATGCACTCACGTTCAAATTCGATTCTACTCTCAACGAGAGGGTGGTGTTACGGATACTGTGCAATCAATGAGCCGACAAGGGCATGGTTGGGCTTCTCTACTAACTCATCATCATGTTCGACACGGTGCCTTCGTTAATGAACGAACGGCCAGCGGTTGGTCCTGATCAATATTCTCATCACGCCAGTTGTCGCGGCGAAGAGGTAGACGAGGCGTATTGGAAAGTAGAACTGTTCATTCAGGACAAAATAGAAGCTCCATGTCAAACCGTACGCTGGCCATGCACATACGAAGTAGCAGCCAACGCTGTCACCAGGTCAGCCCCCGTCAGGTTTTGCTCTCCAGAAACGTCTCGTATTTGCAGGACATCCTTAGACGAGGGCAGTCGGCAGAGAAAATCGAGCAATTCATCTGAAATGTCACTTCTCTTTCTCGCTACTGGAATGACGTACGGCCCTCTTTTGAGAGATCTAGTGCAACACTACAATTCGGTTCCCGGGCGTATCCAGCCGATCTGGCGAGAGCTACACCGCCAAATGAGACTGACTTTTTCGGCTTCCTGGATTTCACCCTTGCGTCAATGAAGGAACGATTTTCACAGAGCCGTGGACAGCGATTCTCATCCGGGCGTTTTCTAAAGCCGCAGTCTGGCTGCTGGAAGACGCAGAGAACTATGAGCTGTATGGTCTTGGTGGTTCCGGAAGCAATTAGCCCATCTATCAATCGACAATTGTATAGTGTTATTTCATAACTCCACAGAGGGTATCATCCTCCCCTAATTTCAATACATTCAGTCCATCCATGTACCCAGCTTCTAATCATGCAATCCCAAAACACACGACGCTCGCTAATGTCCATTATATAAACCCGGAATACCCAGCCCGCTCGCTATCAGTAGAAACATTTAAAGTAGGAAATATGAATGTGTAACGTAATATTTTAGATGCGCTGAGTTCGATGAATTGTGAAGAAACATTTACTCATCTTTGCCAATTGAGCTCAGCGAATGCGCCAGCTTTAGCAAAACCACACTCTCGGTTGCCGCAAAATAGTTCAAACTATATCTCAATCAGCGAGTTTACATAAATTTGTGTCTATGTGAAGCTCACCTGTCCATCAGAATTCGCAGATGTCGATTAAAGTGGTCTTCGTATCGTTTCAGCGTGTCTTCCAGTTTGGCCAGTCGGGATGGGTCAAACGGTCGAGCATCTGGGGGGGCTCCAGGGGCACCGGCTGATAGATCAGAGTCCGCAGAAGCGATGCTTCGGGCCAGAGATGAAGCCGTCCAAGAGGCAAACATTGTGCAGCAAGTCATGAGTTTCGAGTGGATCTAAAGTCAGTCAGTAAATCAACCCCCTTTCTGTCTTGATTGTAACCCACTTTCAACAGTTTTGCCTGTGTGAGCATGCACTCTTTCAAACAGGTGTCTAGGAAATCGACATGGTCCTGCATCAATTCGTCCACGGTTCGATTAACTTGTCTCGCGCCATCAGCGGACACGGTATCACTGCCAGCAGCGGTTCCGTTTACTCGTTCCATCAAGCTCTGCCAGTTCGGTTCAATCACTTCTGCCGTGCAAAAGTACAAGAGCTGTTGAACAAATACCAGCATTTTGGCTCGGAGCGTCCACGCCCTCCTCTTCCATAATTCTAGTCGTCTATCGGACGATTTGTGGCGCCATCCTAGTACTTTTTGTTGATCGTGCCATGATGTAACCAAGAGACCTTCCAGATGTCTTAGGGACAAGAGATACCGAAAGATGAGCTGATAACGCAGGACGGTCTTTCGGCTGATGACCAAGGACAGCGGAAATGGAACCATGTAATCCAGCTCCAGGGCGTCAAATCCGACAATGTCCTTTTCTTCCTCTGCTGGCTGAATCGTTGGGGTCTGGTATTTTTCTATCCCACCATCTGGGTTGTCTTGATCGATGCCTGATACACTGACGACTTGCATCAGCCACTTTGTGAGCCCAATTTTGTTCATTTTGACTTTGACGTCTTCCTTATATGGGTCCTGTGCAGCAATGCTTGCTGGTTGTCGAAGAACAAGATCAAGTAGTGATTGAAGTTTGCTTTCGTTCACATTTTTGGCAGGTTTGCGAAGTTCTGATGAGCTCAACTCGAGAAAGTATGAAAAGAAATCGGATCTATCAAGGAAGAAATAGTGTTTCAGTGATCGGAACCGTGTAGTCAAGGAGTTTTCGGTCAGAAGCAAATTAAGGAGAGATGCATTTGCATAAGCATAGGCGCCGTTAACATTGTCTAAAAACCGGGGGTCGTCAAACGTCTTTGGAACATCTTTAACAGCTTTGCTGACATCAACACCGCCACACTCTCGGACGACATTCAGATATTTACCGGCCAGCAACACCTTATCTCGGACACTTTCCAACTGCGGGGGAACTTCGTTCTCTCTGATCGTATATCGCTTTTCCCAGTATTCGTCTGTGTAATCTTCTTCAAGCTTTTCCCGCTTAATCCCCTTTTGTTCTTTGATCAAGAACTCACCATGAGGATCTTTGATCCCACCATGGTGCAGCCATTCGTTCAACATCGTCATATATGGTCTGCTCGCCTCTCGAAGCAACGTCTGAAGGAGAGCCTTTGTCGCCGGATCACCAGAAAACGTAGCCAGCCGTTCTGTCAAAAGTCCAAGGACATTACCTCCTTTACATATTTTCTTGCTGGTCATACCCCCGGGAACCAAGTCTCCGCCTTCTTTCAGTTGTTCCAAAATGTTTTCAACGTCATCAAAATCATCGTATATTGATTCATCCGCGTCCTGGTCGAGTAGCTTATTTTGTCTCAACAGTTCTTGGCCAAGGGAGTAAAGCTGTGCTAGGCTTTGGCTCGTAGGCATGGTTTGAAGGTGGAGCACATGTAGGGTGAAATTCGGGTTGTTGATCAGCTGGTTTTCGAGTTGCGCGATAAGTATCAGGTAGTCTTTCAAAAGTTTCCTGATTGCTGCGCATAGAGCATGGCTAACAGCACCGTATTCTGGCCGGCTCTGGACGTTGACAAACGCTTCTAGAGCGCTGTAATGTGTCGCCATTTTAAGCATCGACAATGTAAGGTCTCTAAGACTCGGGTCCAAACCGGGCGCAATCTGAAAAGACGGGCCAACCAACTGGTCTTTTTCCGTGGACGGGTCATACGTATTGCTGTAGCGTATATATTGTCCCTCGTAGCCCATAAAGACAAATAGTATATCCTGCAAGATTGCGTCTTCCTGCGCGTCCATTGCCATTTCTCTCAACGGGGTCGGCTCGAGGGATTGAGGTGCTACTGACGCCAAAGGAGGTACTGACACACGGCTTGCAAGAGGGGCAGCAGAGTGCGGTATTAATGTCGCCTGAGGATTCCATGGTACTATCGTTCGCGGTGGTCAGCGTCCGCAATTTGCATAGGGATGTCTCCTACTACAGAACATCCATGAGTGCTTACATTCACCAGCGCCTTCCTCTTTCCTTTTGACTGGGGGAGTGCCTGAATCTGCCCTCCTAGTCCGAGATTTCTCAAAGTCACCACGATTCCCTGCATTGGGCGATTCTTTCACAACGTTTCGCGTCTTCACATGAACGCGATCGCGAGTTGTCACGGTGTTTCGCTCCGTCCGGCGTTCAGTCGCGTTGCTGGCTTCCCTATGCAGGCCCCTTCCGCTCGATGTACTCCCTCGCAAGTGTTCCATGTTCCCAACAAGTCGAGGCGATTTGCTGTCTTCTGTGCGTGGTCGAGAGAGCTTCTCCGGGGCGCGACTGGATGAGACGACGCGGGGTCGTGTACCGCCGCCTACGTGACTGACGGAGCGATGATCATTGGAGGACATAACCCGGTGCGTAGTCTTCCAGAGTGACCTATATCCCAGTTATAGAAAAGTTGACTGTGATCGATTGCCGACTTGTAAATCAAAAGGTTCAAATGTGATTCTCAGTCACCTTGAGGCGGCGGAGTTGTGTATGGGGATTCCCGTTCCGGTTTAGCGCACCTTCCGACCAGGCACGACCGGTTTGCGTAGGCGGACGAACTGACCGACAGCTTGAGCTTCACCACCTCTCTGACCTCGCTTCTCCCACCACATCCGCCCAGGCCTCATCCTGTTTTCCGTCCTGAAGCTATATTATCGCTGTATTTTTGATCCAAGGGTTTTTGCACGACTCATAACACATCATGTTCATTGCGCGATCTGAATATGGTAAGCTCTTCAACCAGCTCGATTGGATATAACCCAAGCTAACAGCTCCCTTCAGACCGAGGAATTAAGTACGAGCAGCCGATACACCATCTTCGTGACAAGCCCTATCGTTGCTAACTCCTTGCCAAAGCACCTTCTCTCCCGAAGGGCGTTTGTTCCAGGTCGAATACTCGCTTGAAGCTATCAAGCTCGGTTCCACGGCAATCGGAGTACGTCAAGCCAACAACCACCTCTCAGCCCTTCTCGATTCTTTTTTTTTCCTGTCCGATTAACAATCCATTCATAAATAGGTGGCGACAAACGAAGGTGTTGTCCTCGGTGTCGAAAAGCGTGTCACCTCCACCCTCCTAGAAACGTCATCGGTCGAAAAGATCGTCGAGATTGACCAACACATTGGCTGTGCCATGTCGGGTTTGCAGGCAGATGCAAGATCGATGATTGAACATGCCCGGGTTGAGTGCCAGAACCATGCCTTCCACTTCGCCGAGTCGCTCCGTGTTGAGAGCTGTACACAAGCCATTTGCGATCTAGCTCTGAGATTTGGCGAGGGTGCGGATGGAGAAGAGAGCGTGATGAGTCGGCCTTTTGGTGTTGCACTGCTTATTGCGGGCTACGATGAGGATGGGCCACAGCTGTGAGATATCCCACCATTGTTATTACTCTGTTATCCTTTACGCTGACTAGAGAACGTTGACAGATATCACGCCGAGCCATCCGGAACATTCTATCGATATGATGCCAAGGCCATCGGCTCCGGTAGCGAAGGAGCCCAGGCTGAGCTGCAGAACGAATACCATCGATCGCTCTCCCTTGCCGAGGCCGAGACTCTTGTTTTGAAGACACTGAAACAGGTGATGGAGGAGAAGCTCGATGCCAAGAACGTCCAGTTGGCCAGTGTGACTAAAGAGAAGGGCTTCCGAATCTACGACGAAGAGGAGATGGGTCGTGCAGTCGGTCAGCTGAACGGGAATTAGAGCAATCAAAATGAAACTAGTCACGAAACCATTTAACATTGAGGCATTGGCAATATTGATGTTATTTTTATAAGATATAAACTCACGCCTTAGTAATAAATTGGCATATATGATGCTAGAAAATGATCTCATGAGCCTTAATTTGACAATCCATAGTAAACGAAGAGTCCTGATCATTACGTCTGTCTCATTTCCATGAAGAGTGCCCCCGAGCTAGTTGACGCTTTGAAGCTTCTTTTTGGTAACGACAGAGGGCCAACCCGAAAAACATCTTCTGTTATTAGCCATTACGAGTTTTCATTACTACTTACCATAAGTTGTTATAGAAGCTCTCTAACATTGCCAGGCTTCTCTTTAGTGACAAGAGCGGCGCGGATTTTGCCCTAACCGGCAGGACATGGAGAGTTCAGAGTGATTCGAGGTCCGATGTATGGCGTTTGATAGCAATTTTGTACGACTGGAAAAGATATCTACCTAATTTTATAAACACATGGCTTCAACACTTTCGCCTCCTCTTCAGCCGTCAGCCCCTTGGCATCTGTATCATGTTCAATAAACTTCTTCTTCGTCTGCACCGGCGCAGGCTTTCCCGATGGCACGACACCGGCGTATTTGCCCTTGGTCGGCGCACCGCCAGCCTTGACAAACTCCATTTTGATGAACATCTTGTTCGACTTGTCTACCGATTCTTGTTTCAGCACAAAGCCTCTTGACCTGAAAACTTCAACAAAGGCAGAAGTGTCTGTTTCATCAGAGCCATTCGACTGGTTCTGGTTGGCGTCCTCGGCGTAGATGTCATCTTCATCATCAAAACCCTCATCGTCATCGTCTCCTCCCTTGCCGCCTTTCTTTTTCTTGTTTGCTTTCTTCTTCTGCGTGTTGCTCATCTCTTGCTTTTTCAACCCAATCTGGGCCTTTTTGCGGTTTACTCGGCCAAATCGGCTCTTGACTTCGCTCACCCAGCATTCGCCTTTGCCATCACCGCGGAGAACGCGATATGCTTCTTCGACGAATGAAACCCAGTTTGTGCCCATCAGACTGAGGCAGAACACGGCAACGTCAACGGTTCCATCCGCCAGGGGCAGATTGGCAACGTCGGCCTTGGTGATTAGTGGGTCCGGGGCATGAAGATCGTAACTGAGGAGCTTCAATTGCAGTCTCTTCGCAGACGGGGTCAGCGCACGAGCGAGCTGGGCGTCACCACAGCCCATATCGGCAATGGTGCACATTCCATTTGGCCTGCGTGGAAGAGCCACAAGCTGATTCGGTCCGCTGGCAGATTTTTGCGAGCCTTTCTTGTTGAAGTTGGGTGATACGGCACCGCGTTTTTGAATTGCTGCGATATACCCATCCACGGGGTTCGAGGGCCAAGATTCCTTAACTTGTCTCGAGAATCCAGCATGGTATTCTGCGAATAGTTCCGGGTTCGCTGTGAACATTTCAAATGCCTGTTTCGAAGGTGTCGTATAGAGAGTCTCGTTCAGATGGCGGAATCGAGCTGACATGAGCTTATCGCGCATCTTTTGCTGCAACGGGGTGAGTTTTGCGCCGGCAGCTGGAGCTGGTGGCGGAGGGGGAGGGGGGCCAGGGGTCTCGGAGGCATCGGCGGTTGGGACAGATTCTGAGATATCCTTATTTCCGTGAGTCTTCTTGTTGTCTTTGCTCTTCTTCTGTTTTTTCCCTGGTCGCCCTTCCTCTTCAGCCTTGACGGGAGTGTTGCTGCTAGTGTCCAGTTTGTTTTTGACGCCATCGGTCAAGCCATTGACCGCACTATCATTTTCTCTCTTTGGGTTCTTGTCCTTATTGTTCTTCTTTTTGTTCTTCTTGCTGCCGCCGTCTTCAGGTTTCGTGTGGCCCTCGATGTGGCGACGAAACATTTCGTCGAGATTAGACTTGGTGACGACGCCATTCTTCCTGTCTTGATCTCTCTTTCTCTTTTTTGAGTTATCTGGCTTTTCTGTTCGTCCGCTCTGCTTCGATGCGTCTGCAGCATCGGACACTGGAGCTTTGTCCTTGGGCGCCGATGCTTCTGGCTGCGGTTTCAGGTCAGCGGTCGAGATCGACCAGCCGGGGACCGCAAACATTGCTGCAAGATATTCCTCGAACGTAGTTCAAGGTAAAATTAATAATCATCCAATTGTATTTGCAAAATTATGTGTCCATCGAAATGGCCGTCTCACGATTAATCTCGCGTGGACATTTTTTTATTGCCGCTTGTCAAAAAAAAAATAGTCACATCTAGTTGGCCAGTGAAAAAGTGGCATGAGGAAGGCGGTCAGCGGCCGATTTTGTCACGGCTTGGCACTCGATGCGGACATCCTCCGATCTTCGAGCCTCATTTAATCTCACCCGCTCGTCGAGACGAATAATAACTATTACTTCACCCGACTCGCCGGAACTGTCTTCACTGGCTCAGCGACAGCCGGGCTATTCCAGATGCTTTCTTTGAAAGATCATGCACAATAATCGCCACGTAGCATTGAATCCATACCTTGGTCGTGAGATACAATGATACAATCGCAAAACACACTTTTCCCACCGTGACATCGCCTTCTTCTCAGCGTGATTCCCGCAAATTACTGGCTAGGTTCTCCATGGAAATTCATCCGCGCTATAATCACATCCAGCCGAACCAGCCTCTGGGCAGTGCAGACCTGCAGAGTCCAGGTCCACAGTGCAGACGATGGTGGTACGTATGCCTTAGATCCGCCTTACGTCTGCGTTTCAAGCGGCGAAGGCCAGGCCAAATGTCGGTGGGTCGGACAATGGTACTCCGTATACTCCGTGCTAGTTCATCACCATCGTAATCCACTCGGTGATGATCAATAATGACCGATCATGATTAACAGTACATAGTAAGAGTATTATCGGAGTGTGGTGCTACACTAGCCAGTGCATTTCGGTAACGCTCGGCTTTGGCACCCGATGGCCCGATATAAGGCCCGGCCCATGCGATGGATGACTTGTTTTTGTTTCTCCAGGTGAGGCGTTTTCCATAGATCATGACTCGCGCGGAGCTTTCCGTTTTTTCCGGTTATCTCTGGATGGGATTGATTCCACGAGTTTTCATTATTCACACTCAGTATTCAGAGAGGCGGATTAGTCTGGAAGCTGTGGATATACTAATCAGAAATTGGGAGACGTCTGGACCTATATTTAGATTTGCAGACTGCATCAACACGCCCCTTTTTCTTTTTCTTCTGGAGCACACAGAATCCGTCTAGGATTGGACGCCTCTGCACCATGAAGATGTACTGTCACCGATTCTAAGCGTGCAGGATGCGGCGGAAACATTCTCAGCCGCAATTGATCCTGAAGAAAAGGGTGTCGTAAGGCTTGACAGGAAACCCCTGGGCCCTTGGCTGCCAGCAAGCCTGTGCGGCATGGCTGAATTGCCTCTCAATTATTGAATCCAGCCAGAGTACCTCCAGTCTTGGCACAGCATCCCATGACCCAGAACGGTAATTTTGGCCGCGGCTGCAGCTAGTACTGAAGAAGTATTAAAGGTGGCCAGCCGGGCCAAAATCCAGGTCCATCAGTAATCGTGCCAAAATTGACTTTGTGTAACCTCAAGGCAGACTTCGACATGCCACATGGTTTTCTGCGCCTGGAACATCCATCTCGGTCCTAGGGCGACGGCACTAGCCACTTGCCTCGTAGCATGGGACTCGAAAAGGCAAGGTCACCAGCGGAATCCCAGGCTGTACTCCGTACAGTCAGTACGTAGCTCATGGTTCAAGGTTTGCCTCCTTTAAGATGAGATGAGATAAACAATTTCCAATTAGGGTATGACACGAGAAAAAGGTTTAAACTAACTTAGTGAGAAACCCAGAATCTGCGGTGTTGATCATTTATCAAGTGCGGTACACGCCACAGTGCAGTCAAGTGCTGTGAGGTTCAGAAGGCCAGGGTAGTGAGATTGAACCCCAGTGATAGCATCCAAATAATACCGAGTACCATGCTATAAACGCGAAGAAAGGTTCCAGGAACAAAACCGAGAACAAGCTCACCCGTTCATTGCGCCCCGGAAAACAAGGTTGTAACTTCTAAGCCCCCAAATCCGACCCGGTGCGGGCCCTAGACCCTATTACCTAGCCGGACAAGGAGTAACCGACACTTTAGTCGGGGTTTCAAAGTAGCGCTGCTGCCGCTGCATGTGCCATGGAGGAGCACCTGTCAGAGGTTCCTATTTCCAGTGCTGATCGACCGGCTGGTCCCAAACTCTAAGAGTCAGCGGTCGGTGCCTGCACATGGAGCTTGCAACTGTCGACACATGGCGACAAGCGTATGCAGGCGGGATTGGCTGATGACAGTTGCGTGACCTCCATGGGGCTGGCAATTTTCCCCGATATGCCTTCGGCCTATCAGGAGCTTCGCTGGAACTTCCTGGATAGGCCAAGCGCGCATTTTTGTTCAAGGCCTCTCACTCGGGAGAGTTATTAGTCCGTCCCTAGAGAACGTCAGAAAGCGATGCAGAATTATGGGTGTGAAGTGATTTTCAATTTCCTTGTTTCGCCGCTGGCCCCATTGTAACTGGCTGCTGCTGCAGTCTAAGAAAGTATATTTCGTCCCCAGAACGCCTCGTGGACCGGCGACCGGGGGGCTCTGGTCCCAAGCAATCAAGATTAGGTAGTTAAGTATCTGTGTAGATCCGGGCTTTGTGTGGCTAATCATACCTTCAGCGTTTTGCTTCCTGTCTCTGAAGGTTTGCCGCAACACTCGAGCGAAGGTTACCTTGCGAGCCATGGAAGAAAGCAAGGGAACAGAGTCCGGCAGAGAGGATCGTCCAAAACAGGGCTCGTCCCATCTCGACGGCCACCCCGCCGGCTCGTCCGCAAAGGCGTCAGGGAAGGGCAAGAAGGCTGCGGTGCCTCGAGGACCAAAGCGAAGGACCAAAACCGGATGTTTGAGTAAGCGCCTCTTCTCTTTTCTGTCGAGGGCATCGTTAACAGTCGTCGCCAGCTTGTCGGAAACGCCGCATCAAGTGCGGCGAGGAGAAACCGCGGTGCAACAACTGCATCAAGGCGAAGCGAGAATGCGAGGGCTACACGCAGCGGGTGATTTTCAAGCACGCTCTGGGGCCCTTCGGCGGCGGCGCCTTCCAGTCGTCCGCGCCGCTCCTTCCCCAGCAGCCGCAACATCACCATCATCAATACCAGTATCAGCCAGGACAGCCCCATCCCCATCGCCTGCTCGCCCCCAGGATTCCTCAGGCTTCGTCCACATCGCTGCTGCCGGCCCATGCTGTCCAGTTGCTGCGTCACGGTCCCCAGCTGTCCTATCATTCTCAGCCTCATGAATCACAGTCAAGCCCCGCCCTTATTTCGAGCGCCGACGACCGTGGAATCCGCTTTCAGTCAGAGTCTGGCGAGGGGCAAACAGCCTCTCATCTGCCTCCTGAGACCGGATTCCAGCCGCACTATTACCCCTTCAGCACTCACGATGCAGCGCAGGAAATCTTGGGGGATGGCGAGTTCCCAGCACATCCTGTCGAGGGCAGTCAGTCAGATGAGCTGGCCAGCTACACCTTCCAGGTAATAGAACAATGCACAAGCCAGACTGAGCACCCGACTGATGAAGTACCACTACAGGACGGAGTCTCTTCATGGGATGCCCGAGTGGAAGGTAAGCTCTGGCTGAGTAGTCACCTCCTAGATGGCTTAGCGAGTGACCTGGCTGACCAATGGTCGCTATGGCTCGATACGAGTAGCAGCTGGCACTTCCATTGCACCTCAGACATCCTCACAGATGGTGTATTATGAGGAAGAAGATAACGAGTATTACGACGTTGACTCCGACGACGATATGCAGGAAGCCACGGAAGAGGAGGGTTTCAACCAAATGAGTCTCATCATAGCCTCTGCCGGGCAGAGTGGCATTGCAGTCCGCTCCTACAACACCTTCCTCAACGAACCCAACATACTCGCATCCTATCGGCCCTCAATGGGATCGTCACCTCTGAATAATCCAAAGACAGCACGAATCTGGGTTCATTTTGTACACGCTACAGGCCCCTCCTTGTCAATATGGGAACGACATACCACAAATTCGGCGGCCCTTTTCGCAGGCCCTGTCCCTCCATCACAGCAAGGACTGTGGAGCTATACGATGCCCTTAAAATCCCTTGAACACCCAGCACTGCTGCAAGGTATTTTGGCTATCAGCAGTCTCCACATTGCGAAACTACAGAAAACACATTTAACCATTGCTTACAAGCATTACCAGTACGCTTTGCGAAAAGTATCCAAGGCGGTAGGTTTGTCACAGAGACGGAAGCAGGCTGCAACGCTTGCGGCTACTCTCTTACTCTGTTTCTACGAGGTCATTGCGGCCGAACACACTAAATGGGATAGTCACATCGCTGGCGCTGCCCAGCTCCTCAAGGAAATTGATTTTCCCAGATTGACAAGAGATCTCCGGGCTCAACGCCGGAGTGTCAGGCAACAAAGGATGGAGTGGAGCCAATACAATAGCTTCCCCTCATACCAGTATGTTGACAACTATGCTGAAGAGGACCCGTTTGCAGAGAAAGAATCGGAGATAGACATGACTGTTCTCTCAATGATCACCGGCAAAGCTGTTGACTACGATATTATGGGATACATCGAAAATGAGGGCTCCCTTCCGTCGACAAGAACGAAACATTTCTCACGGAAGGATATTGAAACGTTCAGGATTCAGTGCGATCTGTATTGGTGGTATTGCAAGCATGATCTCACTCAGAGCATGATCAGTGGCAACAAATTCTAGTGAATAAATCCATGTTATCACACAATTACCGTGGTTCAAATGCTGACATGATCACTTTACTAGTACACCATACGATCGCTGGACTCAATGCCCACCCCGTGCCGCACTTGGGAGAGCCGATGCTGTGTATGGTAGTTTTGACCACTTGATTCTACTCAAGGGGCGTATGGTAGACTTTGGATACCGGGATCGGAAGAGGAAAATTAAGAGTCTTGAAGCCACTAGGGGTGAATGGAGTCCACATCCGGGCTTTTTTCAGTTCATGGGCCGCTTTGCAAGCAAACCTTCAGCTGGAGGTCCTATGAACAAACCCCATCCCACCGCACCTAGCGAAGGGAATACCAGCGCACCGCACAAAGGTGGTAGCCCAAGCCAGCCTTCATCCAAGGGCAGTTCACCCAGCACAAATCCACCCTCAAGTGGCCCCAGGCAACAGCCAATGTATGGTATGGCACCGACGAGAGGCCCCGGTGTTGCACCTGCTGCTTTCACAAGTTCGGCAGAATCTACGCCATATTCAAAAATGCCAGAAGACGAGTCAAACCTAACCCTGCTTGAGGCTGAAAAGGAATGGGAGGAGATCCTTGCTGCTTACGATTTCTATGAAAGCCAGCTTGGAGATGCCTTTGCCCCGCTACCAGCGGGTAGTGCTCCTCCCATCAGCACACCGTTTGGGCCCGCACTACAATATCGTTCCTATCTCATCGCTGTCCTTTGGGCGTTCTATTATACTGGGAGATTGATGCATTTTCGTCTCCATCCCTGCATGCCACCGGCCACGATGAAATCGGCAGTCACTGCAGCTGGGACTACAGCTCAATATGCGCAAATCATTGGAAAGATCGTTTCGGGGATTTATTATCCGCAACTGTACAATCTTGATGCTGGCAGTTTGAATCCAGCGTTAGGGGCGGCATTGGTCCAGATTACGGTGCCAATTTTTTTTGCCGGTGTTCAATATACTGATGCTGCGCAGAGAGGTTGGACTGTGGCCACGCTTCGCAATATTTCTCGGCTTACAGGCTGGCAATCTGCAGATGCCATCGCAGACGGCTGTGAGTCGGCTTGGTACATTACCGCCAAAACAGGAAAAGGGCCGCCTTATACGTCTGCGAGTCTCAGTAACCGGGAGGGAATTGTTGTAAGTCACCTTTTTTTTTGGCATTTGGATGGAAGATGATGGGTTCTAACCTGGACATAAATAGGTCGATGAAAGATCTAATCGTGGTCAGCACGTCGATGCACAATCTATTCCAACTCCGAGTAACGACAGACGCTTTGTAACTGTGGCCGCCCCAAGGCGAAGTCTTTGGGCGATGGGAATTTTATCGCTAGAGAGCGACCTCGTCGATCTTAAGCTTGAAAATCCATCCTAGACATATAATAGCTCTTTAGCAGGAGTTTATAAATATTAAATAAAAATTTTTACTAGGAGTGAGCTCTTTCTCTTATACAAACTATTACCTATGGAGTCGAAAACCTTGAATATTACAAGATTGATACAATCAGTGTTCATATATTCGGTATGGGAAAAGTCTGTGACTTGATCTATGCACCCATGAATCAATGAATATCAATTGATATTGGCCCCGATATTTTATCAACAAAATTCGAAAACGAAAAGCTAATTGGGCCATGCCTAACACAGCCCCTCTATCTGGCGGCCGAGTCCTTTAACATTGCACGGAAACCTGACATCTGAAGTACATAAGTATGTGTTCCAGAAATTAAGCAGTTGAAGGATTTCTTACTTTCCTTTTTTTTTTTTTTTTTTTTTTTTTTTTTTTTTTTCCCATTGCGTGATCAAATTGAAATATCTCCGTCAGAAACATTCGCATATTCATCATTTATTATATCACTATCTAAACCATGAATCCATACGAGGCAAGCCCAGATCGCATCCCACCAAATGACTTGTATGCGGATGTACCGCTATACGGACGATATTTTCCCAGGCCAGATGACTTTCGCGTTGATCTTCAGCATGTCAATTCCCATACCCCGGACGCAATACGGTATTGGACTTCTGTGGTTGCCCTCTGTCGCGAAGCAGTTAGAATCTACCCTGCCGATGAAGGCAGCCGCGATGTGTTTGCTTTGGGCACAACCATTGTCAAATCCAGTCATCTTCATGAATCATTAGAAAAGGACTATTCGTATGCGGATGCCAATGAGGTCCGCGCTATTGGTATTGCCAAGGCGGTTTTTGGGGATACTATTAGAATACCAGATATTTATTTTTCTGGAAAGGTATTTATCTTTCTTTATAGAAACACACTGTAAGTTTCTTCAATGCTGATGCTACGCAGATTAACGGTCGCAGTGTGCTTGTCCAAGAGAGACTCCCTGGCGTAACTATGGGCGTTGCATGGCCCTATCTCTCAGAAACCCAAAGGGAATCTTTCAAGGAACAGACACGAGAACTGCTACAAAAGTTACACAGAATCAAGCCGAACGATAAACATCAGGTTCGGTCTCACATAGTTCCAGACCCCAACATTCTCAGCAACGGCGGACTCAATCCCCTCGAAGCCAAGATCCTGTTCTCAGACAGCAATACTGATTCAGACTTGAGATTCATGCACAACGATGTCACCCAGTCTAATATTATAGTCGACAACGACAAGATTGTCGGGCTCATTGACTGGGAAATGGCAGGCTTCTTTGGCTGGAAGACGGCTGGCGAGGTACATCGCAAGATTAGGACACCGCAAAGAGAGCATTTTGTGAATGCTAATTTAAGTGAAGAGACTCTGCGTGATATGATATTTTGGAATGATCTTTATGATGTGATAGAGGTTCGTGGGTAGCGATATACTGTAAATCATCTCACGTTTCCATGTCGCTTTCTGGATGGTTTCTTTCTACCGAATACATTTAAAATTTCATCAAGACGATTTGGATGCCAAATATTGTAAGTTCAGCCTATATGGAGTATATGTAAGTTCGTTGCTAAATGTCTTGCTACATTATCCAGATTTCCTTGTTGCATCCAATAATCGATGATGTATATATATTCAATGTTTGTAATGTCAATCAATCGATGAGAAAATGTGCTTCAAGCAGTTGATCTTAAGGCTCCCAAAAGACTCGTCTTACGGCAGCACTTGAGGTATTAAGGATTTTGGATCATAATCAAAGCTCTTCCATTTATCTACTGATTCTCTTGTTTGTTTCAAAGGCAGGTTGGATGAACGATCTGTATACTGAATATACCAAACTAGTCCATAAACGGAATAGCGCTACTCACCTCGCGGATCGCCAAGCTCCTTAATCTTATCTATGTTAGAACCTTAGAACCATCTCGACTTGCACCTCAAGTCATCATTGCGACAGATCATGACCGCGGAAAATGCCGATTTGCATTGAATGCTCCTACCCCGTGTCACATCTCTACACATCCTACAGCAAAGCCGATGACCGGGCGCTCGGCAAGGGCGTGCGCCTTACACAATGTCCTCGCTGCAAGCGGTTCGCCGATAAATACGTCGAGCACGACAATGTTGTGCTGTTTATTGATTTGGTCTTGATCAAGCCTCAGGTAGGATTATCTCTGCATTTTAATAGCGATTTTTTCTGACGGGAAAAGGTTTATCGCCATCTACTATTCAATCGCCTGGGAAGAGACGACAACAAGTTTGACGTGAGTTTGGAAAACAAAAAGGGCGAGCAAAGCTAATAAATCAACGCAGCGCTCAATTATTCGACTAGGTGTCCTGCTGTTGCTTTTTGACGTGTACTTGACATGGGCACGAATTGAAAAGTCATCTACCCTCTCGTCGACCGCCCTCTCCAACGCGCCGATCATAATCCAGTACCTCTTCTTCCTCACCCTCAATGCGCTTGCAACGCTGTCTCATCACCTGGTGGTACGGCTGGGGGCCTCGCTCATGCCTCGGAAATTGGATCCATCTCTCGAGCCAAGTGATGCAACGAATGACACCCCGACGACACCCGCTGCGACGACCTCTGGATCAAATACGCTGAGTCAGTCACCATCTAGCCACGACATCCTGCAAAGACCACCCTCTCCGGTTTCTGGTAGTGGTAGCTTGCCTCCATCATACTGGCCGCCTGATAATGTACCGCCGCCTGGCCAGCAAGCACCGTCGCGACGTGTATCAACAGCGTTTTTGCAGATGCAGCCGCTTCTACCTCCGCCGCCTCCGAGTGCGAATGCCGTCAGCACTGCACTGTTTGTCAGCAGCTGTCCCAAACTGTTTCCGATACTTTTGGTCATATGGGGGTCCAAGGAGGGTGCCAATCCCGATGAAGGTAGCTCTGCCACAGATAGCCCTGTTGCTACGATGATCCACGAAGCTGTCAAAACGGCCACATCATCTATCCTATCTCAGCCAGCAACTTCGTTGGAGGGTGCAGCAGCGTCACTGGTGTCAAGTGACAGAGACGCAGTGATTTCGAAACAAACCAACACCATGCCTTTTTCGGAACTGCTTGCATCGTTGGCTACTTTTATATCGACCTTTGATCTTCATTCCCTGCTGTCCTTTTTCTCATTGGGTGCAGCCAACACCCACTGGGTGTTGCTGAACAACATCGAGGCTCTCTACATTCTTTTGAACTGTGGATACTTGCGCGCTGTCGCACTCGCTGTTGCAGGACAGCTGGCGCGGTGGATTGTCGAGAAGACGATCCTGGGTCTTTTTGGGATTCGCTAATCTAGGTTAAACCTTTCCGTGGATTTGTATTTGTAATTTTGCGTAATAGATAATGCGATGATACCCTGCGAATAGTGTTTACTGTCTAAGAATAGAAACATGCATCTGCCAATGTTATTGGAGTATAACTAAGCGCTGACCTGGTTATTTAGTTTTAGCTTGTCGATGGATATGAGAAAATGCAATCGTCAACTGGGCGTAGACTGGTAGTCTTAGGGTGATATTGCAACCACTGGCTGATACTGACGCAGCGAGCGCGTAATTTCGAGCCGCTCATCTCAACGAACAGCTTTCTCACCGGGGATTCTAAAACATGGGACATGCAGAGACTTGTGGACGTTCAAGAGCGCTAACATTGAATGAGGGACAGACAGATTCAATGGTTGGATGTTGAGTGTATCAGTTGACGCTGTCTTCGTGTTGTTTCTTGCTCGGCGCTTTACATACATCACCTACTTGGTGTTTCTCCTCTCGATATTCCTGGATCTGATTGGTTTGGCCATAGATATCCATGTAGGAGAAATCGACCTGCTCAAGAGTCAGTGAAGCGTCTCGATAGGCCGATCCCCAAGGCTGAAACTCAATGCGGCGGCAGCGTCCAGGCAGCGGCGACACAAGCCAGTCGTTTTCGTTTTAGCGCTCGCTCGCAGATGATAGATAATCCATGCTGTGCTGTTTGGACAACTCAGCCGCTCCTTAAGTATGTGTTTTTTTTTTTTTTTTTTTTTTTTTTT
>CVMT01000003.1:651777-675367 GCA_000985935.1 Talaromyces islandicus | reverse complement strand
TAACTATGGCTCTTCCAACAAGGACAGCTATGGATCGTCCAACAACGACTCATATGGCTCCTCAAACGACTCTCGTGGCTCTCGTAATAACGATAACTACGGTTCGTCCAACCAGGACTCGTACGGCTCCTCGGGCAATGACTCCTACGGTAGCTCCCGCGGAGGAAACGACAGCTACGGCTCGTCCAACAAGGATTCATATGGGTCTTCAGGCAATGACTCGTATGGCGGTTCGCGTGGCGGAAATGACAGCTACGGCTCGTCTAACAACGACTCGTACGGCTCCCGCCGTGACAACTACTAAACTCTCTCCCTTACATACAAGTTTTCTCGGATTGAAGGATACCTGTATTGAAATGAAATATTTGTATTGATGTATAGCCTCCAAACAAAGCCACCTTATCTAGTTTATATGTTATGAAGAATCTATCTATATGCAGCTGTATAGCAAGAAACCCCTCCCCCCCGCCTTCCAAGTTCTGACTCCTTTTCTATAATCTCTATTGCCCATACACCTTGACCCGGTCGTCAATCGGCTTGAAGGTCTTCTCAGCCGGTTCACCAGTAGGAGTACCGATGACCAGCTGCGCCTTGAGCTTCCATGTCTTGGGCACCTTCCATTCTTCTTGCACCTTCTCGACGAAGGCGGGCGAGAATTGGAAGTGCTGCAAGCTTCCACCGAGGCCTTCGGCTTTGAGGGCGGTCCAGACTGGTATTGTTAGCATGATGTTATACATATACATATGTGTGTAAATAAAGGGAACATACCGGTAAATTGGTGCATGCCGCTCGAGACATCAGAAAACTCGTTGACCAGGGGAGCGGCACTGGGGTGATCGGCCTTCATTTTCTCCAGATCGGCATCATCTTCAAAGAACAGGACCTGCGCAAGTTAGCCAACAACCCCCTAACGGAAAAAGCCCTTCTTTTCAAATAAAAAATAGTTGTAACGTACCGATCCATAAGCAGCCTTGAACCCCGCCAAACGCGGGGCCAAAAAGCCGTACACAGCTTCGGGCATGGTCTCCTTGATGGCCACATCGGCGAAATCCCAGAGTTTCTTGTGATCTTCCTTCAAAATGACCACAACGCGCGCAGACTGCACGTTATACGAGCTGGGCACGTGGCGAATGGCTTTTTGCACGAGCTCGACGATGCGCTCATCGGGGATGGGCGAGGAGGCAGAGAGAGCGTAGATGGTGCGGCGGGCCTCAATGGCGGCGAAGAACGGGTCGGATGCCATTGTGTGTATGTATATGTTTATTTGGTGAAGGTTTACTTTCAATTGTACTTAGTCAACTGTGTCAATGATACTTGGAGAATGAGAGAGAGAAAGCAGAGAAAAGAAAGGAAAGAGAACGTCGCTGTGCTATTTATACATGTATTATACGACATGCGGACTAAATAATGCATGAAATGATAGGAGATGATTTGGAACCGATTAGAAAACCCCTGCGCCGTTGACTGTCCGACCACTAGTGTTGTTTTTGCCATATTATCATTGTTGAAACGGAATAATCTATAATTAGGGCTAAAATGAAAGCGCCCTTTTTTCCCGCGCGGGGAATGGGTAAAGCGGTTTGTCAGCGACTGGTAATTATTAGAAATACAAAATTCTTTTTAAACTAATGACGCCTGCGTGTTTTCTGATTGGATGTATTTAACTTTGCATTTTACGCAGTTCATCTTAATTGCCTTTATTATTATTAGTATGTATTGCGCTGTCCAGTGTCCACATGAGGGGTTCATCGCATTACTAACATAATTGAATTTATGCCCATAATTCATATCTAGTAGTAACTAAATATCACAGCATCACTGGAATCACTACTACATATACACACAACATTTGGAAAAAACAAAACGCCCAGCCATGCCAATAGATTAAAAGCCGAAAAAGCCTATTCAGAGTCTTCCTCCGCCTCGCTTTTACTCTTCTTCTTCTTCTTTTTCTCTGACGCCTCCTCTCCGTCTTCGGCGTGCTTCCGCTTCTTTTTCTTTTCCTTCTGTTCCTTCTTCTCCTTCCGATCGACTTCCTCAACCGGGGGCACAAAATCCTTTTCTCGTTCCTTCATCTTCTCCTCCCTCTTTTCGCGTTGTTTATCCTGTATTTCTTCCTTGCGCAAACGTTCCTTGGCCTGCTTAGACAAGAAATATTCGCCAGATTCCAATTCCTTGTCGATCTTGCTCTTTTCTTGCGCCGGCGGGAAAGGTGTGTAGTTCTTCTTCGATTTGTCGGTAACCTTGTGAGGAACACGGCGCTTTGAGAGAGTGCGTTTCTTGAAGTTTGGAAGGAATCTGTCCCATGATTGATCGGCCAGGGTTGGATCCTTGGCAAGCTCACGCTTGATCATGAGCTCCTTGACGTGATAGATCGGGTGGATGTTGGCCATGCAGTCCTCCACGACGCGACGCAATTCCTTTAGTCCTTT
This sequence comes from Talaromyces islandicus, assembly GCA_000985935.1. Lineage (NCBI taxonomy): Eukaryota > Fungi > Ascomycota > Eurotiomycetes > Eurotiales > Trichocomaceae > Talaromyces > Talaromyces islandicus. Next base: position 672,935 of record CVMT01000003.1, on the reverse strand, counting down.
GAAAGGCCCCATGGCTGAAACGGTATTTCCTTGAACCAGGATGTAGGTGCCGGTCAAAAGCTCTAGAGCTTTCAGTGTAGACCCCGAGGGCCCAAGGATCCGTTGTCGGCGTTTCACAAACCGCTCCTTATTGTTCACCAAGTTGCGAATCTTAATGATGTCGCATGCGATGTCATCATCCAGGATTTTGATCGCCTAGTCGAATAATCACATCAACACGAGTCCTCCAAGGGAAAAGAAAAGCAATGTAGATATCTCACCTGCTGTGCCGGCACACTTCGCGCAAGGAGCTTGATCAAGTCACGCGCCTTCAAGATCACCGCTGGATCAAATGTCTTTCTCGTAGTCTTGACTGTCATGCTTCCCTCCACCAAATCCAGAGTGCACGCGATGCCGTGTTTCTCCAGCGTCCTTGTAATCATCGGCCATGCTTCTTTCAAGTAGACTTCGCGATACTTCGGGAATAAAGTTACAAATGAGGATTCTTCAGCAAACGATCCGGCGACATTGTGCTCGGGCTTGAATTCTTCGATCTGTGAGAACGAAAAAAAAGGTCGCATTAGCCGAATGTTTTTGGAAACACTCGCAAGAGAATTCCGTTTCCAAGTCGCTTACCTTCCATTTATCAATGTCATCCGTGTCCCACGGCTTATCCCTCTTGTAAGTCGACGGCATATTGGCTGTGAACTGTGAGCTGTGAGCTGCAAGACGATTGCTGGCGCAAAAGTTGGGAGACGACGATAAGAATTTATTTTGGGGAAGGCGGAACTTTTTCTGCGCCAACCCCAAAGAGGTTAGAATGATTAGCTGTTGCCTGAGGCATTACTCACCGATATTCTTTGCTCTGAGAACGTGAAAAATTGATAATTCGAATAAAAACTGCTTTTTAATCTGTAATATGCTGCTCGTTGAAAGCGCATGTACGAGGGTTAGAAAATCCACCGTTGTGCGGTGGCCAACAATTCTTTTATTGACCACTCGGCCGTCTCGCATGCTACACGTATATATGAGCCATTAAAAAGGCTAATTTATATATAGGCCGGGATTCGTGATGACCTGCTGTGATGGAACCGGATGTATTTTGTTACGGTGGTAATTCAGAATGTTTGCCCTTGGCCCAGTACGTATTCTAGTGATACTACTTCCAAGGGTACAAAGCTGATCCTACCGGGTTTGGTTTGAGGGGAAGAAAGAATTGCCCAGTTAATTGTATGTATTGTCTAGCTGAACCAAAGAATTCCATTTTAATATCCCTTTTGATAATGTGTCGGCGATTCGAAGAGCGATCAATCAGAGCCAAGATGAACTATTGCGTTCCCGGTCAGTATCGGCGATCTTATCCCTAAGAGCTTGATCACCAAGCCGCTGCCTGGTCAAGAGCTTTGGCCTGGCACCCTTCGCAATGATAGTCCTGTTGCATATTTGCCTCAGCAGCAATCCCTGTTGGTGGGTGTTCGTGAAACGACTGCTCATGGCGGCGGAACCTTGGATTGAGTTCCGGAGGAAAGGGTTGTTTCTCCACAATGCGTAGCGGACCATCTCGACATGTTCGTCATCAATCAACATCCCTTATTCATGAGCTTCAGGATCGCTGTCTCGTTAGACCATCTTTAGCCCATTCGCAAAGGGGCTCTGGATTGATGCCTAAACTGCAGGGGTCGTTAATACCATGACGCGGCGCAAGATAACACTCTTACTGATACCCATCGTTTCCGCACTCGCCTCACTGGCTGCTGAAGTGGTTCCACCCTCGGGACTTTTGTGTCCTATATCCCATGCTGTTGCCGTTAGTGCAAGGCGACTCGCAAAAACAGTGGTTTCGACCTTATCGACCGCTCATTGGACTCGTTTTTCGAACTTCCAAGGGGGCACCGACATCTGCCGGATGCTGTGTGGTCCAGTCCAACACCCAATTGTGCGGAAACCCGTGACAGTTGCGCACCTGCCAGGCTGCCCCCCAGGCAAGTCAGGTGATGTCGTTCCTACCATGACAAAGACCACCCGGCCTCCACCTCTGTCATACTTGCGAAGGAACCATCGTACACTATTGAATGAGACATGCGAGAGTTCAACTATGAGCACAAGCATGGCCGCCCTTGCAGCGTCGGAAAACAGTTGCACAATGAGAAGCCATCGAATTGCATTCAAAAGGAGTTTCTTTTATCACTCTTTCGGGATTAACTAATGGTATAAACCACTCTTGATTTTTCCGACCAGATCTAAAACTCAAGTCATAATGGCTTTCGACCTATAGCAACATATCTGCTGACATGAGTATAGGATGCATAACTGGGCCGAGCACACTTACAACGGAAAGTAGGCTTTCAATCTCAAGTCATCTACTTCTGCTTGAGCCCGGGATATCAAATTGCGAAACTCTCCTTCAGGCATATGGAGGCGCTGAGTGAATGGGTACAACGCAAGGGACTCCAAAAGTTGATGGACATTCAGTCTATTCGAGGCACCGATCCGTTGCATGCGGCGATCTTTTCTGTGAATTAGCTCGAGACTCGTGGGCTTGACTGTAACGGCATACCGCTAGACCATGCAGATAATGGCAACTGAATCATGGTTGTGTCGACCTCCACTAAACCAGCCGATGTCATTAAACTCCCAAGCCTCGCTCCAACTCTCAGGTCTTTCAAGTCTTCCAGCGCCCTCAAATAATGTCTACTCCACTCTCTGAGAGCATGTTGGTCGGTTATGGATCCGTTGTCCGATTGGACATTATAGTTCAGCTCGACCATTTGTACCCATCCGCCACGTTTTGTCACCCTGGTGCAGGCATATCGTCAGTCCACATGTGTACCCATGAACCGCATCGGATATAGAAACTAGAGCCTTACCGCACTAGATCACGAACATAGGATGGCCAGCGGGCCCTATTGATTCCTGGAGCAACAAGCCTCGAGTGCACCAGGTCGAAGTATCGCGAACGGAATGTGAAGGGGCGGTTCAAGTTGTCTATCTGGATGGCGAGTTGTCAGCAAGGTGTAGCTATTCAGTTCAGATGAAATAATCTGTTTGGCTGTCTATGGCCGAAACTTCGAGTCTGATGCCTACTCTCGGACACACGGTCCTGGGGAAAGGGGGCTTACTTGCAACCACAAATTGTCCGGTACATCAACTGGCTGCATATGTGGCGAGATATCAACAGCAATAACCTGCATAGAGGGATGAGCGACAATGGTCAAATGAGGTATGGAGGATGTCCACCTGTGTGCTGGGATATTGCTCTGCAACTTCAACCGCCCAGTTCCCGGAGCCACAACCACAGTCCAGCACGCGCCGAGGATTGCTTATTGGTGGAAATATGAGACGATTGTCGAATACCAAGTTAAAGACCTGCTGTTGAAGTTCAAGTCGATCTATTTCATCCTAAGAAAGTCAGCGGAGACACTCGGTTGAAGGCACCCGGAAGCCGTACGTCGTCCACAGGACAGAAATAAACGCGGTTGTTAATGGAATACTCCTGGAATTCACGACCGTGAATAACAACGATCTCCTGAAAAGCGTCATCTAGGGACGTCGTTCCCACGTCTGGGTTGCTGCGGTAGTGTTAGCTGGTTCTCTGTGGGTGTGGGAGAAAGGTCGCTTGTTACTTCATCTTCCTCAGACTTCACCGGGGAGAAAAGATAAAACCTCGGAAATTGGCCAAATAGTATTACCCGGGTGGCGACAGCAGTCGATGGTAATGTTATTTGGAAACAAAACACAAACAAGTGCCCACCTGAACGCAGGATGGGAAGAGGTATTCCACATCTAGAATTACTGGGCGGTAGCCGAAAGAAATCTGTGTATGATTGATTTGTTGGCACTGGTATCCTCTAGCAGGTATGCAACCGACTCCTGATTCCCGAAATGGGGCAAGTCACAGCAACCGGCCTTCTACAACGACCAACTGAATCAGCTATTTAGTGGTAAGGCGTCCTTACTCTGAAGTCCACTGGGACGAAACCCTGTTGTGCTGGATTTGATGACCCCTCCCAGCGGCGTGGGAGCGTGGGTAACGTTTTAGCCTGGTTTTAAACAATGCTCTGATTTCATTCTCAGCCTTGTTATGGAAGATACCTGCTAAAGGAACCTATATTGTTTACCGGGGGAGAAAACCATTTGCGATAAAAAAAAATATTCGGAAAAAATCGTCTCAGATCAGCTCCGAATTTGTTATCCTCCCGAGGCAGAGTTGGCACCCTATGAAGAAATTTTGTGGCCATCACGTCGCACGTTCTGCCCCAAAAGTGGGCACACTTCTGATCTTAAGACAAATAAACCAGCCAATGCGCCGCCATTTGTGGTTTGCAGCCGCACCATTTCTGCGTCACGAATGACAGTGATTCTTGATGCGACTGACGGCCTTTGCTCTGTGGATCCAGATGGCCAAGTACGTCCCATCAATCTAATGGAGGGCCCACGTTCCACTCATGCGACACTTGAACCAAGGAGGCCATCCCAAAGTTGTAAACTTACAACTCCCTAGCTGGTATCCACTTTTATGGGACTTTATGGCAGTATATGCCAGGCAGTATCCTGCTGCTCGTGACATGATCACTACTTACCATTTTTGGAACCGGGCTGCGTCTCTTCAAATCGGGTTGTTTCTGATTCACTGATATCGACAAGCCTATATGCAGAATAGGCCTGATGCATCCGCCTTGGCGCACCTTAGACTTTTGTCAGTCGCGGATGCGTATTTTGCATCCAGGAGTATCGATCAAGATGTGCGGTCTAATGCGTGACCGCGTTCTCAGAAAGGGTTTAGAAAGAAGGGTACTTTGTATGCCAAAAAAAGAAATTGTGAATTATACCGCAGCCAAGGTATTTTCGAGACGGGATTCCCTTGTGTGCAGTCCACATGGCATGATTTTGCGAGGAGCCGGCTTGGACAGTGCTGACCTAAGGTCACTAAATAATATTAATTACACATCTGTGCAGATGCAGGTCTCCGTTATTACCCATTTCGGTGGATTTCATTGAAACCTCACCGCCTCTTCGTGCGTGACTAATGGCTCAAAAAACGTGTTTCTCAGATTAACCAAGGCCAACTCGAGTCATGTTTAAAGCTCACCAGCTGCGTTTGGAACACAAGCTACACAGTGCTCGCCACCGGCGTCAAGCCGGCCGAGGTTTGGTGTTGAGTCAGTGTTCGTTGTCGTGATTTTGTCAGAGAACAAGTGACAAGATTTACAAAATAGGGGCAATATTGTGATTTTCCTGATGAACTGCTCGAAGCCATGCAACTCTGCATACCATGACGGTTCTCAGACCATATAATTGATCAGATATTTTCTCTCTTTTTAACATCACTCGCCGATAGTTGAGATGTTTGTGGAAAAGTCCGCTGCGAAGTTAGACGGATTAGCCTGGTGTTGCGATCTCAATCCAGGTCCAGCGAAGGTCGGCTGTTGCTTTTTTTGATGGATCATTCCGCCTTAGCCTTTATTTATTTACTTGTCCCGCTGGGATGGCACACCATTGCGATAGTTCCCGTCTTCCCGACAATGATCTCAGCGGTCCGACGCATGTAAGAGACTCATGCACGAAATGAGCGGGAACGGTCACAAGTTCAACCGTGGCATCCAGACTGTCGGGTCGATGGAAAAACATATTCATTTCAGTCTCAGGCTTCCCCTCCTGATTCGTTACCCAACAGTGTCACCCAGCGCCATGGTTCAGAGTCAAACAAGTTTCCGCGGATGAGATTTAAAATTTGGGAGAACGGGAGTGCTCCACCAAGACAGCGGGCCGTCCGGTCAACATTTGGTACGGTTCTCAGCGCTATGACTATGGGTCCTGGGAACGATATTAGCGTCAGAAACACCGTGACCACCGGCACGGCCAATTCTCAGATAGAGGAGACCGTTACGGGCCTAAAACACCCGGCTTTTAGTACGGAGTACGGAGTAATTAGGTGGAAAGAGAACGTGGGACCTGTTGTGATCCACTTTCTTATTGAAGGATGCCGGTGCGTATCTTCCTGTAGAGGACTATCTTGCCAAGTTTACCCCGTAATTTGGGCTAGTCCCAGCCAAATATTAGGGGTTCAACGAAAAGGGTCTGTGGAACGAACCTCGGACTGTTTGTTTAAGGCCAGCAAAATGGAGGTGGAAACGATAGCCGATTCGCTAACCTGTCTGATGATCTCACTTCAGCCACGCGGAATGCCGGCGGTAGAATACCGTGGCTATGTCATTCCTTTAAGTGTCACAAAGGTATAAGGTACAGCGGGGAAAAAGTCCTCTGATCATGGGATTTCTTTTAAAAGAAAAATTCGCGACGCCGTGTTGTCCTAGGACAACGTAGGGTTCCCACTTGGGGTCGTTCCGAGTCATGCACGCCGCCGAATTCAGTATTCAACGAGCATCATGATCTTCAAAATAATGGAAAGGAGTCGGACTTTAGTCCGCCGGCTTGAGTTTTACGGACAGACGAACGTCCGACTCCGAGGTCAGTTCAAGTACGTAGTATGTAACCAACCAAATTGCCGGAAACTTGCTTAGATGGTGCCCTATATGTATGTGTCCTGCTCATTGTCAGTGATGGCATTAATTTGGGGAAATTTGCACAATGGTTTTGAGGCATCTAATAAGAGATTACTTTTTACTTTTTGACAAACTTTTATGCTGGGTATAGGATGAAAGTTTGCCGCACCATATTTTTCTAATGTCATTCGACCACTGAAAAGAAGAAAACCAATGAGAGAATCACTTGGCTGCGACAATTGACACAATCGTTGTTCTTCTCGCCATGGTCTTCCGGGGACGTCTTCCGCATCTAAATGATCCTGATGATGGTTCTTCAATTGCCACCTATCAGGTGCGCGCATATATAGGCCATCACGTCACATGCGGTGAATCCTGACATGGGCAACCATTTCAATTCGACTTGTGCAACGGTTGCCACTGCCAATTCCAGGCTGGTCTGGTCTGGTTGTCAAATGACATGCGTACAAGTCACAGCATGGCATGAATGGTGTATCCTCGACACCATCAGCTTTTCGACGACAGGCTAGTTCACCTTTTTCCAGCTTCACAACGCCACTTAAAGCAACTGAAACATGCATATAAAAATTCTGACTACTAATCTACTAATCTAGCAAAACCGCGCGGGATTGGCTCACGAGTGTGCAGGAAGTGCCAAACTGCGACCACCCCGGTCGCACACCGATCGACATCAATCTTAATATTACGTGTGAACGCCTGTAGTTTACATGCAGATGCGGATGCAGAGTAGCTTATGCATACACACTGACAAATAACAAGGGGGCATTCAGCTTCAGTGCTGCAAGTGCTGCAAGTGCTCTTAGAATTGCCTGTAAGGCGTTGCTAGCCGCGAGAAGACGCCTCGTTTCCGTAATCTCCCCACAAACTTTAAAAAAAATATATACTTGAAGAAAGACGGGCTTCATAGGCAACACAGCGGACAGACAGGTATTTCCGAGAATTGAGAAGACGTTCTATCCAAGTCAACCTGCAACGAGTAGCGTGGTCCTATAGAGTGGTTGGAGGCACCGATACTTGCCGTGAGTCGACTACATGGCGACAGATAAATCACATTAATCCCTGGCGGCATCCTGCGAAGGCATCACCGCGCATTATTATTATTCGGGATGAATCAGGATAAGTTGGATCATGTGGTCACGTCAAATCCGGTGGGGCGATGACTAGCTCGCGACTAATGCCTTCGTAGTACGTAGTGAATCGCCCAGCAGCGAGTTCATGGAATGCTTGTACGTACTTCGGAGTGATCATCGCGATAGTTGATCTAAAGTTCACTGGATCTAAAGCCATTAGCATTTATTATTAGGGTTCGTTGCAGGAGCAGAATGGTTCTACTGTTATCATTGCGAAACTTGGCTGGCCACTCAGCGGCTGCGGGGCCCGGGCGGTGAGGGGCCAGCCAATTCGAGCCGGCGGTGTGACCCATCACGTGGCGTGTTATTGGGTGGTGCCCAGCGGCTTCGTCATTCCACAGCCTACGACCTCGACGACTCCTGCTATCTCGTATCTCCAAACGAGATCAACCACTCACGTCCACGTCAACCTCTGCCTGCTTGCTGCGATAGCTCAAAGACACACCCGCATACTGCCTCTCCGTCCAACATCCAGAGCTACTCGCAGCCATGAAGCTCGAATACGCCTTCCTCCTCACGGCTCCGCTACAGATCTGGGCTGCATCTATCCCCTTCTACAAGCAGAGTCCTCTTACGACTCTGGAGGAGCAGTTTCCTGTCAAAGGCGACAACCCACTGGGTTACTGTAACGACCCGAAAGACGATATCCTGGAAATCACCTCTGTGAATCTCTCTCCAAACCCACCTGAGCCGTACGTCTTGTCTTCTCTCGTTGCCCTCTCTCTCGTGCGAGAGTTGTATCAATCTGAAGCTGACTTTTAACAGTGGCCAAACCCTCACTATTGAGGCCGAAGGAACTTTCCACGAGCCTGTCGAAAGAGGATCCAAGATCCACCTCGAAGTCAAATACGGACTGATTAAATTGATCAAAACTGATGCCGACCTCTGCGACGAGATCGAGGCTAACACCGACCTGAAGTGTCCCCTGCAAGGCAAACAGAAGTTTGTCAAGCAGGTCGATATTCCCAGTCAGGTTCCACCGGTAAGTAAACAACTTGTGATCGTATCAGACATGTTGACTGACACCTTTGCTTCTAGGGCAAATATGCTGTTCTCGCCGATGTCTACACCAAAGATGACGAACGTGTTACCTGTCTTCAGGCTCGTGATATCGTCTTTTAATGCATAACGCGCTCACGTTGAATTAATTGCTTATACGTTATCCTGCTTGTCACGATTCGCACAGTTATTGTTCTGTCTCTGTTTACTCCGCATCCTGCTGATACCGCTCGCGTTGTCTCTATTGTTTTTGAGCATCACTGATATCACCTATTACTACAATGCTATGCAAAGCCGCTAACACGATTTTTATCTACCGTTTTGAATCATGCGTTATCTAGATCTTAAAGGTTCAGACCCTTTTAGAATCTGGCATTCTGTTCTTCGTTTTTCTCCCAAACCCTGGGTATTCTATTCTGCTATAAATACATCAAGGAGTTGACTTGCTTTGGCGAAACACCCCAACCATGCCGTATCGATTTGTATATAGCTAGCTAGTCAAGCCGATTCGAGAAGAAACCAGCATATTCTGTTGGCAACCCAGTTGATTCCAGTATATGTCGACATAAATGCACCCTTTCTGGAGACAATAAAAACAGCCATATATGTGTATCTCCGCAACTATAAAAAATAACACGGATTCCACGAATTCAGAAGCAGGAACATCCCTATGCAACAACGCCTATCAAAGCCATGATAACGTATAAACAAAACAAATAAGAAACTAGCTCATGACAGCAAGCTAAAAATCATTCTCCAAACAGTCTGCGCACTCGCTTAAGGACGCTGTCCTTTTCTGGGTCGTACGGGTGGTCCTTGCTCGGAATCTCGAGGACTGCAGGGAACGCATCTGTAAACGACTCGACCGTGGATCTGATGCGTTCGGCGACCTGTAATTCAAAACAAAGGTTAAGACTGGGCCATGAAAGTGGTAAAAAAGCTTGTTCATATATCATACGTGTTGGTTGATCAGCAGTATCCCGATATCTTTCCGCTCTTGCGTGAAACTGTGAAATGCCTTTTCGATGGCTGATGTCTCTGTCTTGGAGTCGACGACGAGGAAATTGCGCTGTAATTCCGGGGCTTCTGTCACATGCTGAAATGGATGGTTTTAGGTCTTTGAATGTTCGGGATACTAGAGTAAGATGCTGGGAAGACGTACGCCGATACCCGCGAGCAAGAGACCGGTCACGGAGCTGCAATAAACGCAGTCAGCTAAAGCACACACACACAAAAAAAAGGGTATTATGTATGAGGAGAATTTTGCGTACTCTTCATCGCCAATCACCGCTAGGAATTGGCGGTCCTAATTATCTCAACACGTTACCATGAGTCGACGGTCGCAATGCGGGGGCAGATCGAGTCGGTTTGCGGCAATGATTACCTTGAAGGTGGCTGTTCCGGACATGGTATGCAAATAAGCCACTGTAGCTCCGACCAAAAAAAATATATCTATTCGGTTCCCTGCTCAAATTCGCTGGCTGTAGACCTGGTCGTTGCTGCGGTGAACGACGGACATCCAGCTTGAAGCTCGGAGGGAGGGTCCAGTGTTAGCGGCCACGCTAAGCCGCATCGGGCTGCGGCTTCTGTTTACTTTTTTGGAGCTGGTTTGAAGTTCTCTCCCGCAAATAATAATAACGTCCAACGCCACACTCTCGCAAGAGCGGCTGGCTCTTAATTTTGGTCTCATGGGCAGTGTTAGCGCAGGCTGAATGAATTTTCCAAGTTGAGTCTTGGCGTGGTTGGCATTTCAATCTTTATTCAAATAACCATGCCTCGACTTGTACGTCGTCGCCCAGTCTGGGAGCGCATCACGAGCTATCTCAACCCCTGGGATTTTCTGCTGTGGTTATCGGAGGAGGTTGACTCGAGTGACTGGGATAAGCTGGAGAAGGACTGGGCTGGGCCTCTTGGATTTGGTTTCAATTTTCTCTTCATGGTTGCGAGAGCAAATAGTGCCACTCAGACAAGTCGTGCAGACGATGACATCTTCGGCGACGGCCGTGGCGGACTGTCTTGGTTTAGCTGGTTGGTAAGTTTTATCGCAGGTCACGCTTTACGGCCCTTTGAATATTAGCTGACTAGGAACTCGTTCTAACTAGGCTTCGTTTATCGTGCATCTCCTCACATTGTTCTCGGTGACAAACGCCATCTACACATTCTGGCGAAAGCGACGATACCGTCTCTTCGAAGCTTCTATTGATAAAGTTCCCGCGACGCCGTCGGCGCAACGGGTCCAAGTCTCATCCACTCCCATGTCAACATCACCCCTTCGGTTTTTGTCGAATATCTTGACCGGCGAAAGCGCCGAGTCGAGGCGCCATCCGGACCCGAAACGTGACGTATGGGAGATTGCTGTGTGGGATCCATTTCCTCTGTCACTGCGTCTGTTTTGCTCGTTCAGCCCGGGCCATGTCCTCGTATACTGGCTTTTCTTACCTACGCTACCCTCCGATCCGCGACCAAGTGTAACTATTTTCACTACGATCGTTCTCGCCACTTTGCTGTCTGTACAAATGTCGTTCCTCTCTTCGTCATTCTCTCAGCAAGCAAAAGACTCGACCTTGGTCCATAAAGAAGTTTTGAATGAATATGATACCAAATTTGTCCAGCCCCGCACACACCCGCTTATGCGGGACGTGGGCGTTCAATTCTCACAAGAGAACGCTACACAACCTAGGTTGGACGATCGATACAATCAAGTTGAGCTATGGACCCCGACGCATGTTATAAATCGGGGCTTCAAGACAAGCCCGAATCCAAATTACCTCCGCCACGTTGACCCAGACTCGGAAAATAAACCCGGGTCGTCTTCTCGACGACAGTCTTTCATGCCCTCTAATACTCAAACCGGAGTCCAAACACCCAGTCAGCAACGTGATATGTCTCCAATAGTCCAAAATAACCTGACAGCCATGCGTCAGCCTCATTTCCGTCAACCGACCGCGTCCGTTGGCACAAGTGACGGCGGTAGCCTTGGTGTCTACTCCCACGCCAATTCTCCGCTGCGAAAATCCGCCTCGGCCAATTTTGTTGGAGATAGGGGGGGATCAGAGCTTAACTTGAAGGATAGACTTGTTGCTCTAAGCCCTGCGAAGCGAGTCTCAAGTCCATTGAAACGTATAAGCTCTCCAGGAGGACTGAGTAGCGCAACTCCGCCGCAACAGCAGCAGTGGGGATATTCAAGTGGTTCTAACCGAAGGGAGACCGGGTATTTTTGATTGATGTTAAACCCGGACTTTGGATTTCGTTATAATTTTTTTTAGTGGTCTCGGTACTCACCCATGGCCGATGACTGTAATGCCAGCTACATGTATATTGCATCTTTTTCGATAAAAAAAGACTCAATATCAGAACATTGAAGATTCTGATTGCAAAGCATACCAAACTTAACAAATAATAATATTTTCGTTTCAGAAAACGATCTTCAATAAACGGTGAAATGCGAATGACGACCAAGGTTTGTGTCCAGGCGTGTCCGAATGCGGCAATTCCATAACCCTAATTCAGGGTCCACCTGTTACCCCCTTCCAACACTTCGACACATACCAGACAACACGCGACCTCTTTACTGATACAAGGTAAATTAACATCGGCGTAATTTTGTACTCTTTTGGTTTCTTCTAACTGCAGAGGAACTAGTGAGCAGCCGGAGGGCTGGCGATGGCAAGAAAGGCCCCGATAGACAAGGACTGGCTTCTACATGCCTAGAGACTTTTTCCAGCCCAGAAATAAATCCAACATACAGAGCAATGGACTCTCTGACTTGCGCGTCCGTCCTCCGATGCGCTGATAGTCACGCGTCGCAGAAGATAAGAGGAGGGGGGAGACCGAACATTCCACATGTCTGGCGGTGGTCTCAACATTCCCGATCCCCAAATCCACCAGTCACGATCCATATGGCATACCACTCTTTAATCAAGCAGCATAAAATCTATTGGCTGAATTTGAAACTTGCTGAAAAATGCCCTGCCTCCTGTTTTATTCCCATTCGCCACACGCCTGGCCCCTGTGACTGCTCCACCGGCCGGCACCCCTATCATCACACGTTACTACGTATGCAGTAGAATGTATCTGGTGGTTAGTATTGGGCAAGCAGAAAACACGTCGAGACATCAATTCCAAGCCACGCATAGGAACTGTTAGTCGCGTTCAGTATGAAGAAGAGCCGAGGACCTACTCTTCGGCCTTGCATCATCCTGTAAGAGTTGCTATCCTTTCTTCGATAGCCCACTTATACCCACTTGTCATCTTGTAATATCGTCGACAAAACGAATACCAGAACCATACGAGCGAACTAGTTCTATCGTATGCGGGTGGAGGAGTGTTTAATGTCAGGTGCCGTCAGCCAGCGGTGTCATGGAAACTATATAGCACCAAGAACCTCTGATATCGACATGGACGCTACTCAATCTAGTCTACTCGGGCCGAAAAGATCCTTTGATCGGGACTGGAAGGAGATAAGGCAACGCCTCGAACGCAAAATCGCTGCTGCAGCAGCACAAGCAATCTCAGCACGACCAGGCGGTGGTGGTAGCGGTGGTGACAACATTCGCAGGCCACGATGGCCTCTGACGCCTCCAAAGGCAAAAGGATCTCGTGTGTATGAAGTCAAACTTGAAGACAAACTCAAGGGGAGAGGCGCAAACCCGAGAACTGGTGTGGTCAGTCCAAGCAATCGCACTGATAGCTCTCATGAAGACCATGCTCCTCGACCACGAGTCAGTCAGAAATGGAAGGTGAATGGCAATCAGTGGATCAGCGTCGATATTTCTCAATCTCCATCTTTGGCGTCGTCAGCGTCGCCGGACTACAAGCTCACTAAAGCGGTATCCTCTGCAAGCTCAGGTACAACTGATATATCATCTGGAAGTTGGGGAGACAGGTTCGTTGTGCACATGCCCTCTGCCAAGGAACCCAATCCGCCGTCCATGTCGGATGAAGAAATTCGGATGTATCAGGAGAACAGAGGAAAGATGTATGGAAACAGGGACAAAAGACATGAAATGGATGCCTCGAAACCAAAGCCCACCTCGGAGCACAGAAATACACCACACCCCAGAAATGCGAGCGATGCAGCGCTGCAGTCTGGACAAAAGATCACAAGGGAAACGAATTCCGTACGAAGTAATGGTTCACAAGGTTACTATAGCCCAGACGAAGTCGGCCGAACACGAAACAGTCCTCTTTCAGACGAACCCAAGGTGAAGCAAAAAGAGTTATATCACAAGCTGAGAGCCGAATGCTTCATGGGATGCGTCGGCATGGACCAAGTCGGAGCCAAGAACCCGGACGAAGTGCTTTTGTTTCCCAACCTGGATGACGAAGATGAAGAGTGCCGGTCATCACAGCCTCCTGCACCTAAATCACGCGATACTGGTGCAGGAAACATCAAACAGCAAAGCAAACCCCCGGCCGCACAGACATCTAGACTACCTCAAATGGCCAACAGTCGGCCGCCTTACCCTAGACACAAAATGACAAACAACCAACTTACGACATCGCGTCCAGAAGCATTAAAAATCCCCCCGGCTTTGACTGCTGCATACTCAACAACGAAGATCCCTAAGCCTGCTAGTGGGAAAGGAAGCCCGGTGGGAAACCCTACCCGCAAAGATGAAGAAGACATTTTTATAAGTGCTTCCAGTGTTGCTCGTGTTGCACCAAAACCACTTACAAGAAGCACCATACAAGCATCACGCACGCGCCGAACACCCGACGGTTCATCCAGACCAAACAAGGGCTCTGCTCTGCGACATAACGTTACCACACCAGAAAACGATCTCTCCTTTACACACCCCTCTTCTGTCAGTTCACCGTCAAGTATTCCTCCCGGGAAAGACAGTCCATGTTCCCGTTCTGACTCTGTCTCGCCCGATTTCGACGGATCTATCTCTCAGACGAGACAAAATTCTACGGCTACATCAAACGACAGCCCTATTTCACTCCCGTTCAGTGATGACAGCACGAAATTGAGTTCAAATGACATCTTCAAAAGGATACCGGGCGCAGGCTCACCTCATCATGAGATACACTCACCGGCGGGGGCGAGAACACGCAATGAGTTGCTTGTCAAGAATCAACGAGCAGCGCCCAAGACACCCAGTGTCGCTGAGCTGGATGGCTTCCAGGTTCCCCAACAACTACCCAGTCCACCGCTGAGCACATCGCCCTCTCCTCCAAGGGCACCTAGCAAGTCAAGAGATGGGGCCAAACGTCCCGGTGATAAAAGAGGCACACACACTATTAGAGTAGAAATCAGAATGAAGGCCGAAAAGGCACGCCAGGGCGCTGAAGAGGCCAAAGCTGTATCATCGCGATTGACAGCTGCTCGCCAACATGCAGAGAGACTTGCCGAGGCACGCATTGCGTACGATAGAGTCAAAGCACAGAGCGCGGCAAAAGGCGTCAGATCACCAATGGACGAGCTGCTTGAGCAGAGGCTCAATACCGAGAGAATCAACGAGGCTCGCAAGGCATACAAGGCAGCAAGGGCCAAAGAAGAGATGGAGAAGAAGAATCCTGAACCCAAAGCTCGAGAACCTGAAGCGAAGCCGAAAATCACACCAATTGTTTCTACGGCTACTCCACCCTCTACTGCTCCTCCACCCTCTACTGCTACTCCATCCTCTACTGCTATTCCATCCTCTAGTGCTACTCCATCCTCTTCTACTAATGCTCCGCGCCACAAATATTCAGGAGAAGCCAAAGCCGCTCGCAAACCTCGAAAATGTGGAGCCAAACGCCAGTCTCTATCCCAAAATGAAAATACGAACACTGCTAGTGAACCTGTCCAAGACGATGAGAAAGAAACCACCGTTAGAAAGGTCAACATTTCACCCGCGCCGGACATCAGCCTCTCCTTTGGAGTCGTATATCTTTCTCTCATCAATCTCTACGAATTCGTGCACCGTCAACGCGTTTACTCCGACGTTCTTTTCTATTCCCAAAAGCTCCCTCACATGGCCGCCCAATGTTTCAAAGTGTGCAAGTGCCTGGCAGAAGCTTACGTCGAATACAACCAAACTGGCGAGCTTCCCAAGTATTGTACAGAGGACATTGGTCAGTTTGCAAGGGACATTGGCCAAGCACTTGTCAACTTTGCGATTCTGGGTATGGTATTTATTGTTATTGCTCGAGCTGCTGGTTATATTGTACTTTTGGCTAGTTGGATTCTATGGTTTTGTAGGCCTTTTGGATGGTTCTTTGGACGGTTGATTGGGAGATGAATATTTTTGTCCTTTTCTTTTCCTGCTATTATTATGGAATTGATGGCTAAATAAGCGGGAGTCAAGGTTGAACTTGAAGCGGTGGCGTAATCATGGTTACGATGGGTTTGATTATTCCTGTACTTGGTTTATTGTATTTTAGGATTAATGACTTGGTTTTTAATGGTTAATCATTCATTTATTTATTAACTGATTAATCAAGAGTATAGATTTTGGATTTGACTTTTGTTATCAATCGATGTCTTCAGTAGAATGTCTAGATAGCGGGTGTATTGAAAACTGGCACGGTGGCCTAGGAAATCAACATTTATCAACTTGTATATAAACTTATATAAAAGTACAAAGGGTTAATAAAATAATTTCTTTCTATGCCTAATTCAATCTGCTGGCTCAGCGATAGATGATGAATGTTGAATTAAGTGTGGTTTTCCTGTTCCAAAATACAACACAAAAACATGATATGGAGAAAACACATTAAACGCTTTTCTCTAAAAGTGATCAGTATGTATACGAAAAAGATGCAGTTGAGGTATCTTTGTATCAAAAAGAAGAAAAATGGGAGAGAGAACAAAAAAAAAAGAAGAGAGTCATCACATCATCAACGCAGAAGCAAAGCAAAGTCAAAAACACAAGCCGAAGAGAAAAAGAACAGAAGCTTTTCCGCATTTCCCCAAATGACTCCAGATCTTATCACTGATCTATATATGCATGTTGAATGGTATTGAATGTTGAATTTCGTCAGGTCATCATCAGTCATCTGCACCGTTTTCCTTTTCCTTGGTTTTTCTATTTTCCATCTGCAGCAATGCAGCACAAACGCAAAACTCCATGCGAATAAAGACAAATCAAGGTTTTGTCTTTTAATTTGTTTGTAATCAATGAAAAGTTGAACTACGAGTTAGCGGGTTTGGAGGCTGGAGCAGGTTGAGTTGGTCCATCTACCTCGGGGTCGATGCCGGAGATCTCAGTATCCAAGTCCTTGATGACGAGGCCATCGAAGAGTTGGAATAGGTCGTGTGTTTTGTGGAAGTCGTTGTTGACTATGAAGCATTAGCAAAGTTTCTACTCAGAACAGAAAAGGCAGTGCATATACCGATATTGACCAAGTACCATTCATCCATGACTTGCTGGATGAGTTTACGACTCGGGCTCTCCGCTGGGTGACACTTTGCCCAATCATCCCCCAACTGGTATGCCTCGTCTTTCCAAGCCATGAAGCTTACACTTTCGACGATGGTGGGTTGAATGATTTCCTTGGACGCGAAGATACCCCATGTGACAGCGTTGGGTCCTTCGTCGGTTCGCGTCCTCAATTCACCCGACTTGTTGACGCAGTAGTATGTGAGATCGTTGTTTTTCTCAATCCGGGCCAGGAGTTCCTCTACTAGGTATGGTGGAACGAATAACTCCAGATAAGCTTTCTGGTAGACATAACCGTTGCGAGGACCCCAGCCGTGGATTGGGTGGGAAGACTTGACCCCATTCACAGCAGGCTGAGAATTCACAGTGATGAAGCCTCGCTGGTTGAGATCAACGAGATCTTGTTTGATCGAGTCTGCCTCGCTAGTGATTGGCGAGTCGCTCCACGGCAATCGTTCCAATTTTCCGTTCAAGTAGCGAATGAAGATCTCTGAAAGTTCCTTGATCGATTTTGGACGGCCAAAGAGCTTGATGTTCTGTTCATTAGTCCCCTTGAGTCGGACACCGTAAGCGTTCAACTCGCCGAACGCTGGGGATCGAGCGTCAGTCCAACGGCCGTTTGGATATTCATCCCAGTCAGCCGTGCGAGTGATGTACGATGCATGTCTGTTTCGCCAGAAAATTGGTCGCACATCTTCGGATCGGCGGCGAAGGCCAAGAGACTTGCGCCAGGGCAGAGGCTTTTGTAGAGGGGCTTCGTTTGATGGACAAAGGCTGAGTTCTTCCAAGATCATGCGGCTTGCTTGGGCAAGGTTCATTGTGTAGCTAATCGCAGGTTAGTCTTGATCCATGGCAGCGGATCTGGTAGCGGGTCTTACAAGTGAAGGTGATGGATGTGTCCTGAGTCCAGCAACTTTCGGCACATCTCTGAAACTAGCTTGGTGCCTATCTCACGAACTTTGGCGTCGTCATTCTTAACCGGCTCAAGCTTCTCTAGCCAGACGGGCGGGATATGGATCTTGGTCCATTTTGAACGACGCATGAATGCATCGTAGGTAGAGATGGGCATGATGCCAGGAACAATCGGAGCATGAATGCCCTTGGCACGGCACTTTTGAACCCAGTCCAAAAATTTATCCACGTCGTAAAACATCTGTGTGACTATAAACGAACTTCCGGCATCCACCTTCTCCTTCAGATGGTCGATCAGTTGGTCGACATCGGGATTGTCATCGGCGCCTTCGGGATATCCACCCACACCGATGTCAAAATGGTTTCCATATTTCTCTCGGATGTACTTGACCAGGTCCTTGGCGTAACGAAATCCACCTTCCGCAGCCTCCCATGTTTCCTTCTCACGCGGAGGATCACCCCGAAGGGCGAGAATGTTGGTGCATCCGGCATTATATGCGGCTTCCAAAGCTTCATCGACGCTCTCGCGCGGCATATCAGTGCAAGTCAAGTGCATGACGGTTTCCAGGCCGAACACGGTTTGTGCAATGCGGACCATTTCGCAGGTCAATTGAGACCGGCTGCCCCCGGCACCCCAAGTGACATCGATAAATGCAGGGCCGAGGTCATGCATGCGGTCCATACGGTCGTAGAGGTTCTGTACACCTTGGGCGGTTTTAGGCGGAAAGTACTCGAACGAGATCCCAGTCTGCCCGGAAGTCGCCTGGTCTTGGAGCTTTTGACCGACATGCATTGTGACGAGAGTGCCGGGATTATTGAGGTCCAAAAATTATAGGCGAGATCAGGATAGCGGCAGCAGTGAAAGCATACAACGTGTCGCTAAATCGCGCAGCTCCAAGGTGCTTTGTCCAAACCCGAAGGGGCAAGTTTTTCCAGCGTAGTATAGGACGGCCAATGCAATGCAATCCAATAGCAGCACAGAATTTCAATGGGCCAACTAGGAGAAAGTCAAAATCAGTACCCAGTCAGAGCTATTCGTAGAAGTGAAGATGGAGAAGAAGGAGAAGGAGAGAAAAAGACACATCAGTCGAGAACAACTCTTGTCACTGGCCTAAAACGGCCCTCGACGCCTTTATCGGAGTCCGGAGAAACCGCGCTAAGCCTCTTTTGGACGTCCCCCGCCAAAGGGGAGGATATACCCCTCCTCGAAAACAACGGCCAGAAGCTGCAAAAAGCAGGGCTAGCATAGCAAGGGGAGAATGGGATACTTACGATTCCATGAGCAGAGGTCCAGCGAGCACTGAGAGAGACGGCGAAGTGGCAGAGAAAGGCTCGCAGGGAAGGCGGCGCGACGACGCTAGACACTGCGCACTCGGTGAGCGACCGGCTTTGCCTCGCGCAGCCAATCAGCGCGGCCCCGGTGGATTTGCCCCTCTTTGGATTTTTTGTGCTCTCGTGCTTCATGCTTCACCAGCTCAATTGATCCATTATTGCCCTTCAATCGACTGCTTCCTTGCGATTCGATTGTCGATAGGTATTGCTTGCACGAAAGAGAAGAAAAGATAAAAGAGCCCACCATGTCTCCCGCCCTCGCCGTGGACCAGGACTACAAGTCCAGCCTGCTGTCTCTGCTCGTAGCCAACAACGCCCTGGCATTTGGCACTTTCACGCTCAAGTCCGGTCGCGAGTCGCCATACTTTCTGACCTCGAGCCGTCTTTATACCGCGCCTCTGTTGCGCCAGACCTCGGCCTCGTTCGCCAACGTGATCTCGGCCCCGCCATTTGTGTCGGTGGGGGGTGACGGTGCCATCACTCCCAACTTTGACATTGTTTTTGGGTATTTCAACATTGTCTCTGCCCGAATATGTTGCTTCGAAGATAACTAACGATATAACAAGTCCTGCATACAAGGGAATTCCAGAATGCGTGGGCGTCGTCAACGAACTCGCTGTCCGGGATGCGATCGCCGGAACTTCGACATGGGATAACATCAGCTACTCGTTCAACCGCAAAGAAGCCAAAGACCACGGTGAAGGAGGAAACATTGTTGGTGCACCACTCAAAGGTAAGCGTGTGCTGATTGTCGATGATGTGATCACTGCTGGCACAGCGCTACGCGAGGCTGTTGGGATTATCCAAAAGGAGGGAGGCACCGTTGCCGGCGTCGTCCTCCTGTTCGACCGTCAAGAACGAGTCAGTGACACGGAGCGCAAGAGTGCTATCGGTGCAGCGGAACGAGACCTTGGTGGAAATATTCCTATCCGGGCAGTGCTGGTCTTTCAAGATTTGATTGAGAAATTGGGAGATAAGATCGGGGAAAATGAAGTGCGCCGACTGGAGGAATACCGGGCCAAGTATGGCGCCGAATAGACTGACGCTGTATTGGTAGGGCTACGCGTTTGAATTTGGAAAATCATGTATTTGAAATAATAGAATGACGGTGTGTAGCATGCGTAGGAATTTCTCGTGTAAATAGGTTTTACAGTTTGTACATATTAGCTCCGTTTAATATAAATATATTCATATATGGTTCCGTACATGTAGGAAGTATAGTCCGTACATGTACATATGTTTCAATTAATCGGGTCGATAGATGTATCACATGTGATGTTCAATTGATCTCTTAATCCTAAACCCGAGTACTTTTTGCAATGACAGCTACATATGTATTATATTACCACCTGGCTGTATTGGCATAGTCTCAATTGGAAAGCTCCAGATGTCCAGGCCCATCGGTACATATGTATCTTAGGGAACAAAAAAAAAAGAATAGGTTTAAAACTGACCCAGATGATGTATCCCGAAGACCAGCGATAACAAACTAGCTATTGATGGATATCCCAACCCTAGAGTAGGGGCTGTCAACGCCCGAAGGACAGAATAGCCGGACAATCTTTGACACAAGAAAGGGACTAACCTTTGGCTTCGTCAAGATCGCAATATAGGCTGATAACCAGTGAGATTAATGAGACTCACCTTGCGTAGACAAGATGCAAGGGAGAGCAGACTGGGCAGGCCAATCAAGGACCAGGGATATGGTTCTGCAGGCGCAAACACTAGTTGGCTTTTGGTGCTAGGAGGCGTTCGACATCGTCCAATAACACCTAGACACTAACCTGCAACAGGCTAGGCCAATCTTCTGTCAACTAGATGTGGTCCCACCCTGCGGAATGTGGGTCCAGGTTTATTTTCGACATCAAGTGTTCTCTCCTGGGGGTTTTTTTTTTTTTTTTTTTTTTTTTTTT
>CVMT01000003.1:620215-651752 GCA_000985935.1 Talaromyces islandicus | reverse complement strand
TTTTTTTTTTTTTTTTTTTTTTTTTTTTTCCTTGGTTCGTTGTGTTTACACAGTTGTCTTGGCTAGTTTTCGTAAACCAGTTCGAATAGCGACGGAGTAAATATTTAGGTTTTGTAATACTCAGATTTCCCAGCTCAACTGACATGGTGACTCAAGTTACAAGATACTGTCCATTGAGGCAGAGTCTTCTTCCATGTTGCGGTAGAACAAAAAAGGGTTTCCCACCCATGCAGATTTCGGATTTAAAGCCTCAACTATATTAAACCCCAATGTATGATTACTGGTGGAGCGCTGGAGCTGTACCTGAGACACCGCGTTAATGGACCTATGCTGTATGCAAGGGAGGGATCACCGCCTCTCCGCGATGGTGGAGAGCTACCTTTCTGTAAAAGTGGGCGTATTTTGCTGTATTAAATATCTTAATACATAGTAATTAAAGTAAATGTAATTCTTTTCTCTCTTAAATGAAATGACAGGACCTCCTCTCCTCTGAACCGTAAGGTAGATAAACTAGGACGGTCTCAACATTCCCCATGGTGGTAAGTGATGCAAATATTTATTCTTCCAAATCATGTACAATACGGTGCATCTAAGCTAAAGGGGATATATCCACAACCGCATCTATCTCCTCTTGGATTGGTTGGGCAGCATGAACTGGAGCTCACCGCTGCACCATCTGTAACTTTTAGCTTTCCCCTCGATTTCAGCTGTAGTATCTCCGAGTGACTTTTTCTTACATAGTATATTACGTATATAGAAACTTTCAGAGGATGAACACGCCGAATTATGTCGGACTGTGGCTGGAACCAGAGGGGGCTCCGGTCTTGTTGTCTACTAGTCGACCTGTGTACAGTATGTGCTCCAATGGAAACATCTCAACTTATCATGGACATATTTTGAACTAATCCAGACCAATGAAAAAAAAATCATATACGGCGGTTAATATCGAAACATCTGATCTCGGATCGTGATAGCCCGCATATCGGGTGGGTGTCGATACGTATCCATCACACCTATCACAAAGCACCCGTCGCACCTCGCGGCGGGACCGTGAAACTGCGAATCTAGTAAACTAAGCCTTGACACATGTCTGATATCGTAATCCTCGCAGCTGCATGGACAAAGTGAAATAAGGAAAAAAAAAAAAAAAAAGGTAGCAAACCGATCGGCAAGCCCTAGAAACACCCTGGAAAAGCAGCTCCACTGGGCCCAAAATGAGGAGTCGGATAACACACCTAAACATCCAATACGCGTCTTAGCAGCCGGCTTTCCAACCAAATTTGTACCTTTGCAACCTGCATCTACCTGCACGCGCGTAAAAGGGGGCACCTAGAAAGTAAACCGCGTCGGTCCTACGTCTCCTCATATGACGAAGATATGGCGCTGCCCTATCAAAGGGGCTTTTCTGATCCAGCAAATAGCCAACAACCGACTGGTCCTTCCTACGTAGCCAGGAGAAAGAGTTGCCTTTTCTCCTTTGACAAAAGACAGGCACTGTTGTCTCCCATACAATCAATCCGTACACGATAGATTGGCCCTTGAACACATCCTCGCCGTTGGGGCCTCTCCTTGTTGTCTGAACTGGACTGCCCAGGGCCTTCTCCCTCTCACACTGTGTGCTCCTTTAATCTCAACGGTGTGCCTGCAAAGAACCCCATCACCCCCTCCTATTGCTACTCTGCTCTGGCTGCGCTCTGATAACCCCCACTGTCCTCGCCTGGATGCGATTCTGTCGGCTTACATTTCTCATACTTCTCTGCTTGTCTCACTCCTAACACCTGTCGCTTTCGAAAGGATAAGACTCAGAAGAACAGAGACCGTTGCACATAACATTGGCACCTATATATCGTGAACTATTTACTACTCATTCGTTCATTTATATCTTTTACTACTACTGACTACATTTTCGTTAATTACCTCGCCTAATCCACTACATCATATCACACATGTTGTATATATAGGTTTCTGTCTTTCTTTTTACCCAAGTTTCACTTCATCACGATGTGGGTGGCAGCCAAGCTCTTGCTCGCGCTGCTGGCCTCGAAATCAGCTGCGTGGCCATACGACGAAGGCCTCACAAGCTACAACTTGAACGAGAACAAAACTGCCAAAACACCTACAGATTATTGGGGACAATGGCCCAACCACCAATACCACCCATCCCCGGAAAATTGGCGCTTCCCCATATACACTCTGTTTCTTGATCGATTTGTCAATGGCGACCCCAGCAACGACAATATAAACGGTACCAACTTTGAGCATGATATTTACTCTACCCAGATGCGACATGGAGGAGATATCCAGGGGCTTATTGATACGTTAGACTATCTTCAGGGAATGGGAATTAAGGTACTTGGTTTATGTTTGACTATTGCATCCATATCTGACCCTTTTTTTAATAGGCTATATACCTGGCTGGAACGATACTGATGAATCAACCATGGGGATTTGATGGGTATTCTGCTTTGGATACTACTTTGCTCGACCAGCATTATGGTGACCTCGCAGCTTGGAGATCAGCCGTGACTGAGATTCATAGGCGAGGAATGTATGTCATTATCGACAATACACTCGCAACGTAAGTATTATTCTTTGGTGATAGTGGTTAATTGACTAAAATGCTGTGTCCAGCATGGGGGATCTCATCGGATTTGACGGCTATCTCAACACTACTGCCCCCTTTGCATACAATGAACACCAAGTACAATGGAAATCATCTCGCCAATACGCCGACTTTTCTTTCGGTAACACATACAATGAAACTTGCGCTTATCCTCGTTTTTATAACGAGACTGGTTACCCGGTAGATAGCTACGTTTATAGCGAGTTGAAGGGCTGCTATGACAGCGAGTTTGACCAATACGGAGATGTGGAGGCTTTTGGCGTGTTCCCTGATTACCAACGTGAACTGGCAAAGTTTGCGTCCGTCCAAGATCGTCTACGTGAATGGATCCCCTCTGTACGAGACAAGCTTATTCGTCATGCGTGTATTATTATTGCATCTCTCGACGTCGATGGGTTTCGCTTCGATAAAGCCACACAAGCAACGGTTGATGCGTTGGGAGATATGTCTGAAAGCTGGCGAGAGTGTGCTCGAGCTCATGGGAAACGAAATTTCTTTTTGTCGGGCGAAATCACGGGCGGGAACACATTCGGATCAGTCTATCTTGGACGAGGAAGACAGCCAGATATGTGGCCCTCAAATGTTCGGGACGCTGTTCTGATGACGAACGAGTCTTCGGAGAAATACTTTATTCGTGATCATGGGCAACAAGCTATCGACGGAGCCGCTTTTCATTATTCTGTGTACCGAACTCTGACTCGCTTTTTGGGGCTTGACGGAAATCTTGCTGCTGGATATGACTTGCCTCCGGATTGGGTGGAGATGTGGACTCTCATGCTATTGTCCAACGACCTAGTGAATCCAAACACGGGAAAATTCGACCCTCGTCATTTGTACGGTACTACTAACCAGGATGTTTTCCGGTGGCCGGCGATCGAACATGGTACGGAAAGGATGCTGCTGGGTATGTTTATCACGACCATCCACATGCCAGGGGCGCCTCTCGTCCTATGGGGAGAAGAGCAGGCCTTTTATATTCTTGACGCTACCGCTGACAACTATATCTATGGCCGTCAATCCATGTCCCCGGCTACTGCGTGGTGGTCACATGGTTGTTTCACGGTGAATGTCACTCAATACTATGAATTTCCTCTGGACAGTGCCATGAACGGTTGCAATGACATCGCTGTCACCTACGATCACCGGGACCCAGCACATCCAGTACGCAATGTGCTCAAACACATGTTTCAATTGCGACAGAAGTTCCCGGTTTTAAATGACGGTTACTACCTCCAGGCACTGTCCAAGCAAACGCACGATCTCCAACTACCTGGTTCCAACGGCACGCCAACGGAAACCGGAATGTGGTCTGTCTTACGAGGTCGTTTTGAAGGAATCCAAGATCTGGTGAATAACCAATCAGTATGGCTCATATACCAAAATGACAAAAGCACAGTCAACTACAGATTTGACTGCGGTAACGACAATACCAACTTGTCCCTAATCGCGCCTTTCGACTCTGGAACAACCGTCAAAAACTTATTTTATCCGTATGACGAGCAGAAGCTGAAATCGAGCCCTGTCAAACTCGGCTTGGAGCAGTCAACCGAGTTCAATGGGTGCCTTGATAATCTCACCATGGTCCCTTGGGATTTCCGAGCATATGTTCCCAAGCAGGCATGGGTTGGACCAGATCCAATGATTACAAATTTCAGTCCCGGGCATGATGCCAGAATTCTTTCAAGCGTCTCTCCGGATAAGTCAGAGTCGATTCCTGTTCAAATTTCCTTCTCTGATGAAATGGATTGCCAGTCCGTTACAAGCTCCATTATCATCAATTCTACCACAGAATTCGACATAAATGCTTCGGTCGATCAGTCCACTGTTCACTGTGAAAAGGTGACTCCTGGATCTACCAGATTTATTGGAGAAATACCAAGCTCTTGGGTTTGGAAAGCCTCGATAAAAAATGTCTATAATGGAATCCACCGAATAACTGTCGCCAATGCAAGCAGTATCATAAACACACCGACAAACGCGATCGACCATTTTCTCTTTCGAGTCGGCCAGCAGGACAACCCAATGATCTTCAATACAGCAAATTACTCTAGCAGCCTCCTCCACAAAGATGAAAACGGCACTCTGTTTGTGGAGCACCATGCGGCCGGAGCAGATTTGTGGCGCTACTCGACCAACTGGGCTTCTTCCTTCTCCGATTGGATTCCCTATACAGGTGGAAATGATACTATAGCCGAGCAGATCTGGACTGGGACAAGACTTCAGCAATGGTCTGGGAAGCATGTCCGAGTTGAGTACTTTAGCAGATTGTCTGGGAGCAGTGACTATGTCCAGGAAGGAGACACGGATTGGCACTCGTCTGTTCCCCGAAGATTTCCAAACCTTTTCTGGAACGGGCCGTATAACCAATATGGATTCGATGCCGGACTCAACAACAAGATGTCCCAAGACCCTGACAACGGGTTATGGAACATCAAATTCCTGACAGAGTGGCCAGCCCAGGGCCAGGTCAATGTATGGGGGATCAACCCAGACGGCCAGCCTGACCAAGGATTTGTTTACGGAGACGCGGACGGCGACTCCGTATTGGATCGACTACCTCCTTCGTCGCTTTCCGCTGTCAGCATCAACATCACGAGTCCACCTGCAAGGCCATTTCTTGGCTGGAAAATACAAATTCACGATGGAACTCACAGATTCGAGCTCATTCCAGTGGGATCTGAAAAGGTCCAAATTGTCCTCTTTTCTCTATTCTGGGTTGTGCCTATTCTGACTGCGTCGTTCGGCACATGGACGTTTATGAAATCTTTCTACCGCGTCAAGCTCAATCAAGTTGGTGTGACGGAGAAGAAGACTCTTTTGCCTTTGGCTTTGCGAAGAAGACTAAAGCGACAAAATGCCGAAGAAGGAAACACGAAAAACACACTGTTACGACTGGCCAATAAATCTGGATTTCTTCAGGAAACATCTGCATTTGCTACCTCTGGCCAAGGGGATCGCCGACGAATGGTCATGATTGCCACCATGGAATATGATATCGAAGATTGGGGTATCAGGATCAAGATCGGTGGTCTTGGCGTAATGGCCCAGCTCATGGGTAAAAACCTTAGCAACCAAGATCTCATCTGGGTCGTTCCTTGTGTCGGAGGGGTCGATTACCCTGAAGACCAAGTTGCAGAGCCCATGTTTGTGAAAGTTTTGGGAAACTCCTACGAGGTTAAAGTGCAATACCACATCCTACGAAATATAACCTTTGTGCTTCTCGATGCACCCGTTTTCCGCCAGCAAAGCAAGACAGAACCGTACCCGGCTCGCATGGACGATCTGGACAGTGCTATTTATTACTCAGCCTGGAACCAGTGTATCGCCGAAGCAATGAAGCGGTTTCCCATTGACCTTTACCATATCAACGATTACCATGGCTCCCTGGCTCCGCTATATGTCTTACCTCAGACTATTCCGGCTTGTCTATCACTCCACAACGCCGAGTTCCAAGGGCTCTGGCCAATGCGGACCCAAACTGAAAAGGACGAGGTGTGCTCGGTATTCAACCTTGATGTCGATATTGCCACGCGCTATGTCCAGTTTGGCGAGGTTTTCAACTTGCTTCACGCCGGAGCTAGCTATCTTCGTATCCACCAACAGGGATTTGGCGCTGTTGGTGTGTCGAAAAAATACGGCAAGCGATCTTATGCCCGATATCCAATCTTCTGGGGACTTAAGAGAGTTGGAAATTTGCCCAACCCTGACCCATCTGATACTGCAGAGTGGGATAAGAGTGTTCCAAAGGACAGTGAAATCTCAATAGACCCTGATTTTGAATCTGGCAGGGCGGAACTTAAGCGTCAAGCACAAGAATGGGCTGGACTTGAACTAAACCCCGATGCCGACTTGCTAGTATTTGTTGGAAGATGGTCCATGCAGAAAGGCATAGACCTTATTGCCGACGTGATGCCCGCCGTTCTTGAGGCACGATCGAATGTACAGTTGATCTGTGTTGGACCAGTCATTGACTTGTACGGAAAATTCGCAGCCCTCAAGCTGGATCGCATGATGCAATTGTATCCTGGACGGGTGTTCTCACGACCTCAGTTCACAGCACTGCCCCCGTACATCTTTTCTGGGGCTGAATTTGCATTGATTCCATCTCGAGACGAGCCATTCGGTTTGGTTTCGGTCGAATTTGGTCGCAAAGGAGCATTAGGAATTGGTGCTCGAGTGGGTGGTTTGGGCCAAATGCCTGGCTGGTGGTATACTGTTGAGTCTACCACGACTTCTCACCTGCTTCATCAGTTCAAGCTGGCAATAGATGGTGCTTTGAACTCCAAAACAAAGGTTCGAGCAGAGATGCGTGCTAGATCTGCCAAGCAGCGATTCCCTGTGGCCCAATGGATTGAGGATCTGGATATCTTGCAGAGTACCGCGATCAGAATACATACAAAAGAAGTTGTCAAGTCCAATGGCCAGATATCTACCCCAACCGGACACCGCACGCCCAGTGGATCGATTACTCCGGGAACATATTTCGGCACGCAGACCCCGCCTCTCCTAGAGCCCAAGGCTGTGAATTGCCCGAGTCTGCGCTACAGCATGGTTGGTCCACAGCAAAGAAACACCATCGTCTACAGCCGGGATCCTAGCCCGGGGCCCGATGGTCAGCACAAGTCAGCTCTGAGTCGGCAATTATCTCTTGGTGTCCGATCTGGCCCAGGCCATGTCGCGGCTATTGAACGACGGAATCGTCTGCGAAGGAAGAGCCACAATGTAGTGATCTCTGATGATGTGACAGACAGCGAGCGTGAGGCCGAGTATGAAAGTGACGACGAAAACATGAATTCGTACTTTACAGAGGACGAGTATACAGTGACTCCTGAGCAGGCTGAAATTAGCCGGCGAATGGATGTGGACAATCGCCAATCATTCTCGGGTCATCTCGCTGGACCTGGACAGCAACCAATGGTCTTGGATACGCGGCGAAACAGCACTTACTATCCATATAACCTTCCATCGCCAGGCACACCAGACACAGAAGATACACTCATTCCACCTAGCCGGCCATTTGTGGAGTCTGAGAACCGCCTCAGCAATTCCTCGGTCCTTTCTCTTGATTCAGTGGTGGGAGACAAGAAGAACTTCAAACTACAAAAAGTCGATCCCTTTTTCACGGACAGCACTGGCGAATTTTACCGCAACTTTGAGAAGAAGCTCGAAGAACTCAGCGGGTCAAACTCAGACTCGCAGCTATGCATTGAGGAGTTCTTGGTCAAGAGTGAGAAGAAGTGGTTTGAGCGATTCCGTGCAGCTCGCCTGGGTCGAGATTCGTCGCCTGTCCCATCGATCAAAGGAAAAGGCCACGCCGTGTCGCCTACAGGGTCTATATCTAATGGAGACAGCAATAGCGAAATCCAGAAAGACCCAGACGAGTTCCTGCTTGGAGAAGACTACGAGCCACCGAAGGGCCTTAAGAAGTGGATGCAGCTTCGCATCGGAGACTGGCCAGTTTACTCTCTGTTTCTCGGCTTGGGACAGATAATCGCCGCCAATTCTTACCAGATTACTCTTCTGACTGGCCAAATTGGTCAAACCCCTGACGAACTTTACGCTATTGCTACTACATACTTGATCACTTCCATAGCATGGTGGTTCGTCTTTCGAAGCTTCAAGTCTGTTGTTGCGTTGTCTACACCATGGTTCTTCTACGGTCTTGCGTTTATTCTGATCGGCATAGCACATTTTGAACATAACCCTGGGAACCGTGGTTGGATTCAAAACGTGGCAAGCGGCGTCTATGCTACAGCTTCATCCAGTGGCTCTATTTTCTTCTCACTCAACTTTGGTGACGAAAGTGGAGCGCCTGTGAAAGACTGGGTTTTCCGTGCATGTGTAATCCAAGGAACTCAACAGCTCTATATAGTTGGGCTGTGGTACTGGGGCTCTTCCCTCTCTCGACAGACACAAGCTGGTGTCAGCAATGTTCAAAGTATCATCAACACCTGGAAAATCACCGCAATTACCATCCCCATAGCGGTTCTTCTCTGGGGGATTGGCTTGCTATTGGCCTTTGGGTTACCAGATTACTACCGTCAAACACCAGGCAAGGTAGCCTCATTTTACAGGTCCATCTACCGCCGCAAGATAATTCTTTGGTTCTTCGTCACTGTGATAATCCAGAACTTTTTCATGTCTGCCCCTTACGGACGAAACTGGAGCTTCTTGTGGAGTTCCAACCACGCCTCGACATGGCAGATATTCCTCTTGGTGGTTTTATTTTTTGTCTTTGTATGGAGCATCATGCTAGGAATCATGTGCTTCCTATCCAAGTCCCATAGTTGGATCTTGCCAGTATTTGCCATTGGCCTTGGTGCTCCTCGATGGGCACAGATTTGGTGGGGGACGTCCAACCTAGGCCAGTATCTTCCATGGGCAGGTAGTTACCTGTCCGGGGCGTTGGTGTCTCGCAGTCTGTGGTTGTGGCTGGGTGTTCTCGACTCGCTCCAGGGTGTTGGTTTTGGCATGATACTTTTGCAAACCCTCACTCGCCTGCATATCTGTTTTGTCCTCCTCGGAGCGCAAGTTCTGGGATCTGTCGCCACCATCGTTGCGCGTGCTTCTGCTCCGAACAAGATTGGACCGGGAGATATTTCGCCTGATATAGGCACGGGTATTAGTAGCCTGTGGGTGGCATGGTTCTGGATTGGACTCTTTTTCCAACTTCTCATCTGGTAAGTTCAATCATCTGATCCCTGCAAAACCAATTGATACTAATTTTTTTCCCTTCCCAGTGGCGGGTTCTTTTTGTTCTTCCGCAAGGAACAACTCAGCAAGCCCTAATCATTTTCTCAAACCTGTAGATTTCCGATACACTCTCGTCTAGGTCATGTTCATATGGGTATAGATTGTTTTCTTTAGACCGGTCATTTTTCTGTTAATTTCTTTGTTGGAAGTTGGATATATGCCTTGGGGGCCATGTACTACTATCACAGCAAATTGTTATTTTGCTTATATAATGCACACTGAAATTTGAAAATTTTATCACATTTTCCTCACATCCATCCCCCTCGGTTTTTCCCCCTTCATTTTCCCATAGGAGTAATCAAACGGTCAATAGTCGATGTTGAGGTGAGATTTTATACATGATATTATACGCCACGGGGACCTATCTCGTCTTCGGATTTACAATTTAGAATCAACATTTGAACGACCGACAAATACGATATAGACTAGTAAAAGAACATGAAAAAAAAAAAAAAATAAAATAAAATCATTATCCGTAGCCTATACAATTTTCCATTCATGTGGCTGTTTTGCTACTTTTTGCCTTTTCATCTCGACTACTCTTCGATTTGGGAAGAGAAACGAGAGAATGGGTGATAGGGGAAAAAGCAAGATACAAAGAAAGACGTTAATAACATGACCCGAAAATGCTCCCGAAAATAAAATTAATCATAATATAATTTTCATCAGATCGATGAGGAGGTGAAATAAATTGTCTTTACCATTCAAGAGGCTCATTCTTGACATCACCACGATTCGTCTTGGGGACTGGCGCAGCTTCGACCTTGGTAGCACCGCGACGGTGTTTTTTCAAGTAGCCGCTACCGTCAAGCCAGGGAGTTTCGATACTCCGTTTCGTTTCAAAGCTTTTGATCTTGCTCTCCATTTGCAAGGTGAGGCCAATGTCGTCGAGGCCGTTGACAAGGCAGTGTTTCCGGAAGGAATCGACTTCGAACGGAGCAAGGGTGTTGCCATCGGCATCGCGGATAACTTGGTTGACGAGGTCGACTTCGACCTCCTTACCGGCAGCAGCCTCGGCGGCAATCTTTTGCAGAGCAGCTTCGTCGGAGAGCGGGATGGGAAGCATGCCGTTTTTGAATGTGTTATTGAAGAAGATATCGGCAAACGAAGGAGCAATGACACACTTGATGCCGAAGTCGAGCAATGCCCAGGGTGCGTGCTCACGTGAGCTACCGCAGCCAAAATTTGGTCCAGTCACGACGAGAATCTTAGCATTGCGGTATGGCTCTTTGTTGAGAACGAAGTCGGGGAGCTCGCTGCCGTTGTCGGAGTTGTAGCGGAATTGATGGAAGAGGGCAGTTCCAAGACCTGTTCGCTTGATGGTCTTGAGGAACTGCTTGGGGATGATGGCGTCGGTGTCGACGTTGGCACGGTCCATTGGAGCAGCAATACCCTTCAGGGTAGTGAACTTGGGAAGACCCGCACTCGACCCGCTACCCTGGGTGTTGGTGTGTGGCTCGTTGTCTTCAGGGACATCCAGGATGCGTTCGAGGTCACTCTCTGTGTCGAGCTCCTCAACCTCAGGCTGAATGGAGATGGGAGCAGCCTTTCGAGCCGAGCTAGTAGCCGGGGTGAAGTCACGAACATCGGCAAGCTTTCCAACAATGGCAGCAGCGGCAGCCATGGCAGGGGACATCAGGTGAGTTCGACCAAGAGCACCCTGTCGGCCCTCAAAGTTACGGTTCGAGGTACTAGCACACCTTTCGCGTGGAGACAGAATATCCGGGTTCATTCCCAAGCACATGGAGCAACCTGCTTCACGCCACTCAAAGCCAGCGTCAGAGAAAATCTTGTCCAAACCCTCAGCTTCTGCTTGCTTCTTGATGAGACCAGAGCCGGGGACGATCATGGCGCGCTTGATGTTAGCAGCAATCTTTTTGCCCTCGACAATCTTAGCAGCAGCACGCAAGTCCTCTAACCGAGAGTTGGTGCACGAGCCAATGAAAATCTTGTCCAATTCAATATCCTTTAGTGGAGTCCCGGCAGTGAGACCCATGTATTCGAGAGCTCGCTTGCAGCTGAGCTTGCGGTTCTCGTCCTCGAAGTCATCGGGTGAGGGGACAACGCCGGTAATAGGAAGTACATCCTGAGGTGAAGTACCCCAAGAAACAGTGGGGAGGATGTCCTTGGCATCAAGGAACACGTCGATATCATACTTGGCGCCTTCGTCCGAGCGTAGGCTAGTCCAATAGTTCACGGCCTTCTTCCACTCGGCACTGTCGTACTTGGGTGCCAAGGGGCGGCCCTTGAGATACTCGAAAGTGACCTCGTCCGGAGCCACCATACCGGCACGGGCACCACCCTCGATTGACATGTTGCACATGGACATTCGGGCTTCCATGGAAAGGCCGCGGATAACTGATCCGCAGAATTCAATGACGCACCCAGTACCTCCGGCAGTACCAATGACACCGATAATGTGAAGAACAACGTCTTTGCTCGTCACGCCAGGGTGTAATTCACCGTCGACCTGAACGCGCATGTTCTTACTCCGTTTCGTCAAAATGGTCTGAGTGGCCAGGACGTGTTCGACTTCACTGGTTCCGATACCGAATGCGAGGGCACCAAAGGCACCGTGGGTGGAAGTGTGACTATCACCACAAACGACAGTAGTTCCGGGCAAGGTGAAGCCCTGCTCGGGTCCAATGACGTGTACGATACCTTGGCGGTCATCGTCCATGCCGAAGTATGTCAAACCGAATTTCTTGACATTGTCTTCGAGCGTCATACATTGGAGACGGGAGTCTGCCTCCTCGACGAAGGTCTCGACATTTTTGAAGGTTTTTCTTGGGGTGGTGGGGATGTTCTGGCGTCAAAAAAATTTAGTCAGTATTGTCTGTACGCACGGCAAAGGCATCAAATATCTCTGTAAACATACGTGGTCGACAGTAGCGAGAGTGCAATCCGGCCGGCGGACTTTTCGGCCGGCATTTGATAGCCCTTCAAAGGCTTGCTGGATGCTTATCAGTTTGGTGCGCTGGCTTTATGCAGGTGCGGGCGCCATACAGGAGATGTGACTTCGTGGACCAAATGTCGGTCTGTTTCGGAGTATATTCAGCAACGGAAAACGCCAGAACGGTAACACGGGAAGATGAGCCTACCGATATACAGCAAAATAGTGCCGTCGTCTTGCTCGTTCACAATGTGGTCTTCAAAGACCTTGTCGTACAAGGTCTTGAGTTTTTTATCTGCTCCGGGCATGATGAAATATGGCGGTCAATCGACTGGACCCGTCAAAAACGATGAAAAGAAGCAAAACCGAGTGCGAGCCTACGCAGGGCAGAAGAAGCTGATGAAGCTGGAGAGAGATGGAAAAACAGAAAAGAAAACATGGCCAACATGCAACGTTGATATAATTCCTGGACAGCCTTGTCTAGCCGACCCTGGAGGGGCTGCGCGCCGGTGTCGGCTCGGTAAGCAGAAAGATGCGCGCCGCCATTGGCTGCGCGGCCATCCTGCGGGCACCAGATCGCCGCCCGATGTCGGCCGGCGCCTGACTTTCACGTGATATCAGACTGGAGTGCATGCATAGTACGTACGTACTAGCAACGAAGTAATGCGCGCTGAGACAGGAAAGTCATAGCGGCCGATCTAGTGCTCATTAATACCCACAATTAATGCGCGATTAATGCACTTGTGAACGAGCCTCGACTCTCGACGCAACATGACATATGCTCCGACGCCAATCAGGATGCGCGCAATTGAAAGAGCTTGCGCCGATGTCGCTCCGTTGCTACCTTGCATCACGTGATTCGCGGGCGCGGCCGTCGCCAAGAAAACCCCACGCGATCGGCAGAATTTATAGATCGACGAAACGGTCTGATATTTCTCTTCTTTGTTGAACAACCAACACGTGCCGTGTCGTACTCGTTGATGGTGAGCTTGGACGTTTTCGACCGTTCTTGACGTAACAGTATTCCGTCCAATCGGGGTATACTTTCATTTTTTTACTGCCCGAAGATCCAACCAAACATGCAGTTGAAAGACTTGGCGTCGATTGAACTTCCGCCTACGGTAACTAGCCATTATTGATATTGCAGACCTATCGATGTCGCATGGGCTAACTTAATCCCAGGCGGACATGCATGTGCATCTCCGACAGGATGCCATGATGGAGCTCTGCACTCCATTGGTCGAGAAAGGAGGGTGTGATACGGTCTTTGTCATGCCGAATCTGACTCCCAAGATTGGAAGTGTATCGCAAGCGTTGGAGTATCACGAAAAATTGAGCCAGATTGCTCCTAATGTCAAATTCCTCATGTCACTGTATTTGCACAATGGATTGACCGAGGAAGAAATTGAAAAGGCTGCCAAGTCCGGTGTTGTCTATGGGGTAAATTCACCAAGTATCCAAACTCATTGAATCAGGCTAAACAGTTCAATAGGTCAAATTCTACCCTGCTGGTGTACGTATTAAGGATTAGCACTATGTTTGTGGGTCTAACCTCATCCCCCCCAAAAGGTCACGACCAACTCCCAAGAAGGCGTACTTGATATCGAGCAACTATATCCCGTCTTTGCAGCAATGGAAAAACACGATCTCGTTCTTAACCTTCACGGTGAGATGATCAGTACACCCGCCAGTGCCGTGGGAAAGCAAGCAGACCCAGTTGTTACTGTTCTCAATGCTGAGCCGCTCTTCATCCCCCAACTTGCCAAACTTCACAAGGCATTCCCTCAGCTGCGCATAATTTTGGAGCATGTCAGTACGCGACAGGGATTGGAAGCCGTTCGTGCTTGTGGCCCAAATGTATGCGCAATAGTATCACACACCCCGATGTTTTCTTTGCTAACGCCTTTCAGGTTGCCGGAACTATCACAGGTGAGATAGACGTCATATATCCGGTTTAATAATATCTAACCCATATAGCGCACCACCTCCAAATCACAATTGACGATGCAGTTGGGGACGTTTTCAACTTTTGCAAGCCAGTCGCAAAGGTGCTTCTTCGATATATCTTGATGGGAAATCTCATATTAATTTTTTGTTAGACTCCCGAAGATCGTCTGGCGCTAGTCAAAGCGGCCATCGAAGGCTCTGGCAAATTCTTTTTTGGTAATTCCTACTTGGACTCGCCTTTGTTTTTGACATGAAATTTAACTGTTTTATTGTAGGAAGTGACTCAGCACCACACCCAGTCCAGTCCAAGAAAGGACCAGGGGCCACCGCTGCCGGATGTTTCACTCAGCCATATGTTTCTCAGATCGTCCTAGGCGCTCTCGAAGAGGCTATTGAACAAGGGTGGATCCAAGCAGATGAGGTCACCCAAGAAGCCCTTGAGGGATTCTTGTCCGGGTTTGGGCGAAAGTTCTACAAACTTCCAGCCTCGAGCTCAACGAAGAAAATCCGTCTGGAGAAGAAGGGAGAGAAAATCCCGGATATTATGAAGTCAGCGGATGGGGCTGTCGAGGTTGTTCCTTGGGGCCGGGGAAGGGAAATCAGAACACTTTCTTGGGTCTAAGCGGTGCCATCATAACGGATCATATTAAACAAAAAAGATACATTTAGATGCAAATGAAAATTATTTTAAGAGAAAACTGATAACTAACTATTCTCTATATCTAGATAACACCACATGTAGCACCATTTCTTACCACTCTTCTCAACCGCACAGCATAGTTTGTATCCTGGGTTAACCTTAACCTCTCTATGCACCATCAGCCAGAGCCCTCTCCCGTTTGACTTTCAAATCTCCTTTGCTAACGCCGATTTCTTTGATGACCAGCCAAGCAGGGAGAAGTGCAATGGCCCAAAGACCAAAATTCAAGTAGACCCCACCAACAGTGCCCATGATCGTGACACTGGACAGCCCGTACTATGGTTTAATTTGTTGTTAGCAACGTCCAAATGTTCCCTTGCAAGTGGATCGTGGTCAAACTTACACTGACAGCCTGTGCAGCAGACTCGGTTCCACGCAGTAAACCCGCGATGCGAATTACTTCCTCCTCGTCTTTGGCCAAGTTGCCCACCACGAAGTAACTAGACTAGTCAGCACATGATCAAGCTGAGACAAGTACGACAAAGAAATGAGGATATCAACTTACAGGTAGAGATAGTTGACCTGAAATCCGATAACCCAGAACAAAAACAACGCAAACCCCTTGCCAAACCCTGCAGTTGTCCAATCGTAAACTGGATTCGTCTTGCGGAATTCGGTGACTAGCACAGTACCCCAGATCCACCACGCGCCCTGGAGTCCTAGAACGACGATAAAGGCACCTCTGGCTCGCGACTTGAGAGATATTCTCTTTGAATCAAGGAATGTTCCCAAAATATTACCAGCAATCAATGCAACCACGCCGGACAAGAATGAGCCTAGGGCTCGCGCTCTAACAGAGAACCACAAGTCTTGGTAAGTAAACATTACAGCTTCGCTGTATACAGCCTGCGAAATAAGCGGTACGATCAACAGAAAGTCGCGACTGAAGAACAGCTTTGTCACTTCCAGAAGCTCGGAACTCCACTTGTGATTCAAAATCTTCAACCGGACTGGCAGACCGTCCGTTCTCTGAACTTGCTTTGGCTGTGAAAGCAGTAGGCCGACAAAGGGGGCTAATGCCTGGAGTGCAATGAACGCCTCAAAGACATGGTACGAAACTTTTCCGGCATTCTGGTTGTTCGCGTTGACACCAAGGTTTATGGCACCTCCGATAATCTGGCCGCCAACCCGAAAACTAAGCCAAAATCCAAGAAAACGGCCCTGGTTGTGCGGCTCGGGGTATGCAAGTGCAATTGCTGCTTCAGCCATCCAGAATATTCCTGCGGAGAGACCGCAGAGTGTAGCTCCAAGGAGGACAAGCCAGTCGAATCCATACCGGTTATGCGTGTAGAGCCCTGCAGCATAAGGAGCGTATCCTATTGTGCCCACAATGAATGTCCATTTGATGCCAATGTATTTCACAATGACACTTCCCAAGAAGCAGGACAGGACCATCAAACAGAATGTAAGCGCATTGGCAGTGTTAACCAAGTACGGCGACTCATCGCCACCACCGCCCAGCGAGTTCATCGCACCCCAGATTCCGGGGGCGAGGAAATTGCACAAGCCCAGTATGAGGGCATTGTAGAAGGTGGACCGGTACCACTTCACTATTTCGCATTAATTCCCGTTAGTGGCCTCGCGCTTTTATCATGTTGTTTTGAATCCTCACCTGGATATTTCTCCTTTTGGGCGCGATCTTCAATCGCATCATCGTCATATCCAGGATGCGGAGAACTTGTCTCTGTATCATTGCGCTCTTCAGCCAGTGTGGTCTCCGCCACACCTTTGACAGCTTCTGCCATTGCTATATTATCAATCGCAGAGCTAATCCAAGTCCTTTCAAAACAGACAACCTGTTCAGTTGTCGTATCTCTAACAAAGAACTTTTTTTGAAGAGATTATATTTCAAGTAGAAATGACAACAGATAAGAAGAAATCTCCGAAATTTTGACAGCTTCTAGAGAGGTGGGTTTTGTATATAGCGTCAGTCTCGGCACATGGGTCGGAGAGCTTGGGCCATTTAACCCTCTCTTTCTCTTTCTCTTCAAAGGAATGATAAGCTGTGACCGACTAAAAAAGTCGTTGAAAATAATACTAGCTCGGAACAGGGAAAATAAAAGAGCAAATCCCAGAGACGTAAAACCGGCTGCAAAAAAACAACGCGTGGCTGGCTGCATAGCCGTTAGTTAAAGAAGTGACTGAAATAAAATGGTAATTTTCATTTTAGCCATGACTGTGAAACTAATCGTATCGAAACGCGTAAGTGCTTGTACGACTTGCGTTACTGGTTTGGTTGTTGATGATGTTGTTTCCCACGCGGATTACGTGCTAGCACGGCATCCTGGACAGGGGTGAGATCAACACATGAAACTTGTTGTATGATGAAATATGTGTAATAGCACTTGTATTGTTTTATTAGAATAATTGTATAACTATGTAACTTTTTAAAATATCGTTATTTTCATTCTGCGATGTATGCATTTGGGCATATTGCGCTGTATACCCATTTAGGGGGCATACACGCGCCTGGAAGAGCGTCACCCTACGATCTAAATACATGCTATTTGTAGGTCAATGAAAAAAAAAGGTGGCAGGAAGCAGTTATTCAAACAAAATTCTGATGAAAGGTAGAAAAGGTGGATGTTAAATCTGCCAGACTTTCCTAATACGGTAATCCTGGAAACTAGGTTTCCAAAGTCTCTAATATCGACTGGACTAGTGGCGCTTTCCAGTTTCAAATCGAAACTATGCAGTGACTATTTTCCTCATTTTGTATTGGAAGTTAGCCACAACTAACGGGAAATATCTAATCAAGGCAACACCCGCCACCCAACATTGGATAAGAAATATCAATTGCTTAAATACAAGATCCAATGCTTCAGCCTCAACAGATTGCACTGCATACCCAGACTGAGGCTTGGACAGTAAAGATCCATCACTCTCAATTACGATCCTATTAATCTGTTAATTCAGGAACATGATCATTTCTTAGTTCAAGGCAAGATATATGGTATCATGAACGATAGGCAATCGGTGTGACGGTCAACCCTCTGTGTCATTTAACTTTTTTTTTGTTGAAAAAAATTTCATAAACACATATTTGCTCCTCTATAAAAAAGATATGAACAAAGTCATTCTCTGTCGGTTAAGCCTTCCTATTAGCCTAAATCACTCCCATCCGTGGATTAGCTCGGGGTAAAACATCCCGAAACAACACACTATGGCTTGAACAGCTGCATCTGATTCAGCGCCACTCATTGACCTGGAACTCCGAGCTATATCTTTCGCCTGATATAAATTAATGCGGTTATTGGGCGTTTATAGAGAATCGCGAGGGGAGGGGTTGTTTTCTGGGGAAATTGAAAAGTCCGGGGTCCCCGCATGGAGTGATCCGCGGCCGATGCATCTCAGATGCAAGAGACAAAAATAAATACTTGCTCCAGCTAGCTGTCCTTCTGCATATCATTCGCGGTCAAGAACCAAAACTTTATTCGCTTCTTAAACCTCAATAAGCGAACCAGCCGCGGCTGATACCAAAATCAGAATGGAGCGGCCAAAAGCCGAGACAGAGACAGTCG
Source organism: Talaromyces islandicus (assembly GCA_000985935.1). Lineage (NCBI taxonomy): Eukaryota > Fungi > Ascomycota > Eurotiomycetes > Eurotiales > Trichocomaceae > Talaromyces > Talaromyces islandicus. The sequence goes on along the minus strand of CVMT01000003.1, from coordinate 633,315 downwards.
AGCATTGCGCTCGCACAGAAACAGTAGACAGCGAAAATACAAAAAAAGGCGCGCTTCTCATGAGATCAAATGCCGACGATCTCAGTATTTGGCAAAGTGTGCGGCACTACAAATTGTTAGGTGTTGTGGCTATGGCTGCGGCGTTCAGCGCATCGTTGGATGGTTATCGTATGGAAATCCCTTCCCTTTTTCTTATTTAAAGATTTCCAAACATTTTCTAATAAAACTATTCACATAGAAATTAATCTAAATGGCGGAATTGTTGCAAACAAGGGCTTCATACGACAATTTGCTAGCCCTGGAACTGTTGTCATTTCAGGCACATACGTCTCGGCCTGGGGTGGAATTCAGTCTGCAGGGCAAACAGTCGGGCAAGTGGTAAGGCTTCAAAAAATTTATCTCCAGAACATTGCATCACTTGACTGACCAAGTACCTAGCTTCTTCAATATGCTACCGAAGCTTTCGGTCGTAAAGTGGCACTCTATATTATCTGGCTCACTCTAGTAGTGGTGGGTATTCGGTTTTTTTTCTTTATGTTTGACGATTAATCAAGGTTAATCTTCGTTTTGAGAGTAGAGCATTTTTATTGAATCCTTTGGAACGCGCTGGGACCACTGGCTCGTAGCAAAGCTCTTTTCTGGCATGGGTGTCGGCATGCTACAGTCTACGATGCCTCTTTACCTGACCGAAATCGCACCAACCCAACTGCGTGGCTTCTACATTAACGCATATAGCTTGTAAGTACCCTTTTCCAGGAAGCGTCTTTTATTTTTCGCTGCTAACAATTGGATTGCCGGTAGATGGTTCGTGCTGGGACAGCTCTTCGCCTCAGTGGCTCTCAACAAGCTCAACGCTATTGATCCTTATGATTTTCGTACTCCGATCTATACCCAGGTGAGTCTGGATGTGTGATAAATAAAATACAAGCTGATATACCCCGGCCTAGTGGGCAATGATAGGTGCCATCGCCATCATATTCATTCTTATCCCAGAAACACCGTGGTGGCTCGTGAGCAAAGGAAAGTTTGACCAGGCATCCAAAGTTTTGCGACGGTATAATGGCAAACTTCAAGACTTTGACGTTCAGGAACAGATAGTGGGTCTATTATCATTTTCTCTATTTCCCCCCTTCTTCCTATGTAGACTCTCTATAAATTATTCTAACTTGAGTGATAGAGTATCATGAACAACACAATCGAAGAGGAGCGACGTATCGCTGTTCAAAATTCTCAGCTGGGAATGTGGTCAATCTTTCAAGGTCGAAATCTGATTCGATTCATAATCGCTGGATGGCCCAAAATTACCCAGCAGTTTGTCGGGTTGGCTGTGTTTAACACGTATGCTACATACTTTTGTAGGTAGACTACAATCTCTATACTAGTTTGTGGCACCATTAACGTTTGATACAGTTCAGTATGCAGGAAGCAAGAATCCCTTCCTAGTTACCGTCATTCTTTCTTGTGTTCAACTCCTCTCTATGATCCTAACGGCCACACTTACCGATCAATTCGGTCGTCGACCCTTGACGATCTACCCGTATGCTATCACTGTCTTGTCTGTTCTATGTTTGGGTATCATTGGCTGTTTTGATTATACCAAGCCATCCACAAGCTCACTCCTGGTAAGCCAAGGTTTAACAAATGCAAGGACTTTCCAAACTAAGGAACCTCCCAAACAGATATTCTTCGCCTGTCTAGCCACATTTTCTACAACCGGTGCCTCAGCTATTGGATATGCATATGCAGCAGAAATTCCCCAGCAAAGGCTCCGCGCACGGACTGCTGGCTGGTCGCTAGCTTCGTCTAATCTGATTGCAATAATGTTCAGTTTCTGTACGCCGCTGATGATAAATGGGACAATCACACAGTGGGGTGTGAAGACTGGCTTCTTGTAGGGGTTCCTTTTTGTTTAATTTCGCTTTTCAAATCTCATGTTTGGGATGTAATCTAGCTAACAAGATGAAAACATGTATAGCTTCGCCGCAACCGGGACCATTTCTGTGGTCATAGCGTGGTTTATTCTTCCAGAAGTAACGCGTCGGACGCCTGGAGAAATTGATGAAATGTAAGTTCAACTATTCTGGACAGAAATGTTTCCAAAATTGGTAGAACCTCGTCGTGCATGCCTGTGCTGACCACAGGGTTTATTTTATAGGTTTGAGAAGAAGGTCAATCTACGCAAGTTCAAATCTCACGTTACTGAAGTTCAGATACGTGCCAGTCAGGAGCATGTGGAAATGGGATAGATCCGATAGTGATCCATTGACATGGGCTTCCGGTTTTTGGGGAAATGGCAGTACGTGTCAATGTTGGGCATTAAGCAAATACCAGTTATATGATAATCAATTCCTTGTATTGATAGTTTGACGTACCAAATGTATCGCGTGAGGCTATTACAGGAATTTATCAACGACTCTTGTCTTATTCACAATACCGGCTCTGGAAACAGCACTGCAGTATTATTCTATATAAGTTGAAATATGGCCAAAGATTGTACCTGGATCCCCTCCCTGTCAACTTGCTCAAAACAGATGCATCTTTAAGATGTGGATAGAAAGCCTTGTAAGATTTGCCTTATATCGGTTTTCACATAAAAATATGTTTGTACACTTTTAGGTTGACGTGCTGGTCTTTCATGGTGAATGCGGAGCGGTTGGTGGGTAGAAATACCCCGCGTTGAAACAACGTTAGTCCAGCCTAAGATTCGTTATTGTATCGGGTAATATCCGGCAACATCAATATAGCCGTGCCCAGATTGTAACCTGCCCAGAATGCATTTATGCAGTCGGAATACAATTAACCCGACATCTATTGTAGATTCCGTGCTACTGTGAAATCGTCCGATCACCCAAGTTCTCGAAGGTATACAAAAAGCTCCAAATGCTTCCCCGAGTGCCCGTTACTATTAAAAACCAAAATGGTGTCACCAGAAGAGCAAGCAGTATGTATAGCACATCTCTCCTCTAGAGCTACTCTCTAGATGCTGACCGGACCGTTGCAGACAATCAACGCGCTCCAGGCCAATTGGGCTTGGCCTCCCGACTGGGTTGATTCTTGTACAGAAAACACTGCCGGACGAATCGTCAAATTCACACGAGAGGTCAATCTCTCAAGCACCCCGACACGCGCGCTATTGCATTTCTCTGCCGACACGAGATACAAGCTCTACGTCAATGGCATCCGAGTCGCCATCGGGCCGTCGAGGAGCAGTCCGTGGATTTGGTACTATGATACACTTGACATAGCTTCGTATCTTAATGTCGGAATTAATGAGATTTGCTTCGTCGTTCTGCGCTACTTTGCGTCTCCGCGAGGAGCGATGCCATTCGAGAGGACTTTGATACCAGGTTTGACCGTCGTCGGAAACGTGGAGACTGCTTCAGAAACTGTGCAAATCGGCTCTTGGGAGAGTTGGGAGACTGAGGTGGATTTTACCATTGAATTTCCAATGGGATTGATCGACGACGGATTCCTTCATGTAAGCTTTTTTCTTTTTCTTTTTCTTTTTCTTTTTCTTTTTCTTTTTCTTTTTCTTTTTCTTTTTCTTTTTCTTTTTCTTTTTCTTTTTTTTGTGTTCAAAATTTCTGAGCATTGTCTGAAAGTATAATGTCTCATAGATAAGCGAGCGTGTTACTCCAGCAGATAGGAACCCTTCCATCACCCCGAGGAAATACGGCTTGAAGACACTGAATGGCGATCTTCTACCCTGGCGTCTCCGTCCACGTTCAATTCCCATGCCAGAGGAGAGCGCTGTATCCGTTAGCGTTGTGAGAATTTGTGAGAGCAAAATCTCTCTCGAAAGCTGGGCCAGCTTTTTCTTTGGAAACAATCCATTGGTTTTACCTAGTGGCTCTACACATAGTATTGAGCTGCAAGCCGAAGTCCATTCAACTGCATTTATACAATGGGCTTTTCGAGAAACGCTAAAAGACTCGCAAGTCAGAATCAAGATAACGTATTCTGAAGGCTATGAGCTTGAACCTCGACAGTACCCATTCTTCCGGACAAAGGCTGATCGTTTGGATGCAGCTAATGGCCATCTTATCGGTCCCTATGACGATGTAACTTTGCACCTTCGAGGCACGCAGAAAGTTATATATGAACCATTCTGGTTCCGCACGTTTCGTATTATGCGTCTTGAAATTAGCGTTGGGTTTGAGCCTGTTGAATTCCTGTCATTCGATGCTACTCAGGTTAATTACCCTCTTGATGTTAGGGCTAGCTGGAAGGAGCCCGGGGACTCGCATAGTGAGAGAATGTGGGATGTCTCGATCCGTACTATGCGGAACTGCATGTTTGATGGATACTCAGACTGTCCTTTTTACGAACAACTCCAGTAAGCCTCCTTGAACTTTTATATTTTAGAGAGAAACATGGAAAAGAAATAAATGAAAAAAAAAAAAAAAAGAAAACTTGAAATTGATTATCTTTTTACAGATACTCTGGTGACAGTCGCGCCGTTGGCCTTTTCCATTACCTCCTCTCTGGAGACGACCGACTCATGAGACAAGCAATCACCAATTTTGCATCATCCATAACATCCGAAGGTCTTACACAATCGCGGTTCCCATCACATGTCCCTCAACTAATTGCGGGCTTCTCGCTTTACTGGATTCTTCAAGTGTGCGACCACCATCTCTTCTTCGGCGACACTCAATTTTCTCGCTCGTTCCTGCCACGAATCGACGGCGTACTAGAATTTTTCGATCGACATATCGACTCTCTTGGTCTTATAAGTGGTCTACCGGAAGATGTGTGGCAGTATGTCGACTGGGTGACGAGCTGGGGCGCCACAGACGAGCATCCGGACAAGGGAGTGCCAACCGCTGGCCGGAAATCAAACCGGCATACGTATTTCAGCATGCTGTACGCCTACGTCTTGAAGCAAGCTGCGCGGCTCGTACGCGATGTCGGACGACCGGGCCATGCGAACGAGTACGAGCATCGCGCTGCCTCGGTTCTTGAAGCTATCCGAAAACACTGCTACGACGGACGGTTCTTCACAGATTCCACGGCGGATATTGCTGCCAATAATGAAGAACAACAGGCATACTCGCAGCACTGTCAGGTCTTTGCAGTTCTATCTGGTGCCGCAGATGATGCGCTATTCAAGAATACCAATGACTCTTGTGCCCGTCTTCTCACGGAATCTTTCTCAAACAATCACTTCTCCCAGTGTTCGTACATGATGCAATTCTACGCCCTGCGCGCATTCGCCCTTGCCGGTGACGAAGCTTATGAGTCATACTGGCAAAAAGTATGGATTCCATGGCACGGTATGCTCGCCAATAACCTATCTACCTGGGAAGAAGACGCCGTACGTCAGCGCTCCGACTGTCATGCCTGGGGCAGTGTGCCGATTTACGAGTTCTGCACGGAGCTAGCGGGTATTCATATACTTTCACCTGGTGCTAAGAAGGTGCTTTTCAAGCCCCGGTTGCGTTTAAGTGAGTCTGTAGAGGCCAAAGTTGCGGTGGGGAGGGATAATTTGGCAAGTGTGAGGTGGGAAACTCGTGCTGGAGGGAATATTCACGTTGAATTGCGCTTGGAGAAGCTGGTTGATCTGGTGAGCCAACTTCCTGGAGGGAGAGTGGAACAACACGGCGTGGTTGATCATGCTATGTTTAGGGTTGCTTTGTAGTTTTCTCAGTTGATACTTCATTGTAAATGTGGATATACAATCAAAAATATACTTTATTGTGTATGTGTTCTCAGATCGTAATGTACCCGATAATACCTTGATCTATTAAGAGAGTTTCTCAGACAGCAAATAATATAAAACCTTGCTTATTTTGAGCAAGGAATATCTATTAGCACATACGCTATAATGACGCAACAAATCCCGAATAAACTCGAATCCAACGAATGCACACTTTTGATCTATTCCATCTCAATAGTAGCGGGCGGCTTGCTTGAAATGTCGTAAAGAACCCGAGATACTGTTTATAGCGTTAGCACTGGATACTTCTTTACTAATTTTTAATCATGTTACTGTTTTTGACTCACCACCATGGACTTCGTTGATGATCCTCGTGGAACATCTCGACAAAAACTCATTGTCGAATGGGAAAGCTCGTGCCGTCATGAAATCTGTCGTTTCTACTGCACGCAAGATGATTATCTCAGCGTATACACGTTTGTCACCCTGGATTTGTAAATTAGCGAGATATAAACCGATTATTTAGGATACCGTTAAACATACCATGACTCCAACGGCTTTACTAGGGTCCAATGCAGCGTAGGCTTGGGAAATCTGGTCGTAAAGACCTGCCTCTCGGATCATGGAGATGAAAATGTGGTCGGCTCGTCGTGCGATTTCGACGCGCTCCGGGGTTACCTCACCCAAGATACTATTGTCAGGTCAGTGTTGTGGTCTGAATAAGATACAATGAATCCACCTACCGGATAGCAATTCCTGGTCCAGGGAAAGGATGCTTGGAGTGTTTTAGTATCTAAATATAACCAATAACATAGAATCAAACATACTCTCATGACAAGTTCATGGGCAATTCCCAGCTCTCGTCCAAGTTGACGGACTTCATCCTTGAACAGCTCACGAAGAGGCTCGATGAGCTTCATACCTTGACCATCAATCATACGTTCTAGATAAGATGTCAGTATGAACGATTGTATAACATTCTTGACAGCCCAACTTACGAGGCAGACCGCCAACGTTGTGGTGAGTCTATTGCTTCTGTCAGCATCCTGACAAATATAATAATGTCTTGGTAAATGTCACCTTGATAGTAGCAGAAGGACCCTTGAAAGAGATACTTTCAATGACGTCAGGGTAGAGAGTTCCCTGGAGAAACCACTTCACCTTGGCGCCGGTATGTTCGGCAGCGGCTTCAATTTTGGGCACTTCTTCTTCAAAAACTTCGATGAAAGTGTTGCCAATAAATTTTCGCTTCTTCTCAGGTTCTGTGACACCCTTGAGACCGTCCAAGAAGCGCTTTGATGCATCGACAACTGTCAGGTTAATGCCAAGATGCTTGTTTAGTCTCTCGCTGACATTCTCGCATTCATTTAGTCGCATGCATCCGTTGTTGACGAGAACGGCATGGAAACGGTCACCAATCGCCTCCTTCATCAACTTGGCCGCAACAGTAGAATCGACACCGCCACTAACAGCACCGAGCACATGGTCCTTGTCGCCTACCAAGTTACGAATCCGCAGGATCTCTTGGTCAACGAATTTGGACATGGTCCAGTTTGGCTTGGCGCCGCAAATATCCACAGCAAAGTTCTTTAGAAGCTTGGCTCCATCGGGTGTATGCTATAATTTTATTAGGTTGATTTGGCGTGTGGGTTAATGATTCTGCATACCGTGACCTCTGGGTGGAATTGGATTCCTAATTTGTCATCAGAAAAGGCGCAAAGAAATATTCACCAACCAAACTCACCATAGATATGTTTTGTTGCATGAGCAATACCGGCATACTCAGAGTTTGCGGAGGTAGCAATAGTGTGAAATCCCTCGGGAAGCTTGGCCAGCTTGTCACCATGGCTCATCCAGACCTTGACGTGGTCTTCCAGGCCAGCAAAAAGCTGATCAACATGTCCCTGGCTGTCGAGCCTCTTCGCGGTCAGGTCAGCATGGCCATATTCGCGAGCGGTGCCGGCGACAACGTTGCTCTTATCCAGTCGGTAAGCAATTTCCTGCAGACCGTAACAGATTCCGAGAATAGGGACGCCGAGATCGAAGAACGCGGGGTCACAGTGAGGTGCCCCCTCTTCGTAGACGCTGAATGGGCCACCGGAGAGAATCTTTCGTTTTTTCGATAAGTCACAGTTTATTTATTCCTTGTCAATGGTCGCACTCACAATTCCTTTAGGTTTGAACGAGAGGTCGGCAAGCTTCTGGGTGCATGGGAGCATTTCACTGTAGCAATTGATCTCTCGCAAACGTCTGGTGATCAAATGCGTCTGCCAAGAAGTAAAAAAAAGTCAGTCTGATGTCCGTATTCTGTTCATCGGACGTATGACTCACATATTGAGAACCAAAGTCCAGAGTGAGGATGGTGTCGAACGTGGCGGAGGGGATCTCGGAGTCGGCCATTGTGATGGTGAGGGGAATCGCCCAGTATTCCAGGAGAAAGATCAACGGGGTTTAAGAATTATTACACAGGGCGAGACGAGGAAGAAAGAAGGAAAGAAAAGAACGAGATGAGAATTATTGCGGGCGGTCAAGGCGGGGCGAGCAAATTTTGCCGTTCGTTATCGATAAGCCCTCCGCGCGGGCATGGGCGGGGCGGAGTGCTTAATTAGGGCTGTGCCAAGACCTACCACCAAGGACGTACCATCATCAATCATCGTGAATTTACATTGTTGATGCCAAATCCATGGGCTTCCAGGGCACTTGTTAGACTAAACTAGTACGAAGAGCCGGTAAACACTATAAGAGCTACCACCTAATAACGATATCTCCTCAGTGATACCCACGAAGTAACACCTAATAGGGGGGTCATGGAGTAGACATTTTCCCTCCAAGGCAACGCTTTACCGGCCAGGCATGCTATAAGGATCAACAGCTTTGGCAGCCGCCCTGAGGAACTTATTCTAACTTCTAGCTAGGGCGATGGCTAAGATGGTAATGATGTGAAGCTTCTGATCTCAACACGTATCTTCCCCTTCTTTTCTTTTTCTTTTTCTTTTTCTTTTCTCTCTTTCTCTAGCAAATAATAGTAGCGCCAGTCGTATAAACTTGAGATTGCCTGCCGAAGAAGACCTCTTTTCTTTTCGGCCCAGCTGTTAATACGTCATGACGCCTGGTAGCTCATCTTGCTCTAACCAACCAAAATCTGCCTTGAGATAGTATAAGTCAAATCTCTCAAAAAGGAGGAGGAGATAGTGATATCACATCTAGCCGGAATCACAATGGTAGATGGTGATTCGCCAAAGGGTTCGTCCATGAAAATAACAAAGAGCCTTGACAGAGAGGCGTTGATTGTATATCAACAGGCAAAAGGCATGTTAGAAATAGATAATTATTAATGAATATTGTATTCATTGTTTATTTCAATGTTATGTAGGCGTTCCATCTTTATATATCAGTCTATGAATGTATCTTCAAATGTTACCCGTCTACATATCCTCGTATTGATCACGACTAAAGGTTTGTATTTTATAGAACGAATTTTAAAACAAAACCGTGACTTCAGATAGTACATATATTTATCTTTAGACCAATATTGCCCCCTAAGTTGTGAATCGATAACCCCTTCCCCTCCCACATAACGCTGCTTTTATTGGCGCCTGCCACTTGCTCCTTGTCTCTGTTTGCAGGTCTCGTGGTGTCTTGCCGGCGTTATTTGGTTGATTCATCATTTCATCTCCACCAAAAGCTGTCTGTAGAACATCCATCATCTCATCCTGTGCTAAAATCTTTTCCACGGATGTGAGTGGCTCATACTTTCTTTCGTTCAGACTCATATGTGCTGTCATAATACCCTTTGCCACTTTATGAAATGCCGTGTCACCATGAGCATTGGTGGCTGAGATATCAGCGCCTTTACCGCAGAGAAAGCTAACGGCCTGCGTCTGGTGTAGATACATAGCCATATCATGAAGAGGCCTATTTCCGTCGTTATCAGCATGATTCACATCAGCGCCATGGGCTATCAGCAAATCAAGTAAAACAGTGTCAATAGGCCAAGGGCTTTTGGCGAGCAAGTGTAAAATGGTTCGGCCAGAACTGTCAGAGATCGTTGCATCGGCACCGTGTTCTAGTAGAACCCTGACAGCGAGCTCGGAATGTCTGCTTCCGACGCAATGTGTGTGGATTTTAACCGTATAGTAAAGAGGCGTCAATCCCTGTTCATCCCGAGCATTTATAGCACCAGGATTGCCACTGAGAAGCAATCTGAATGTATCAACAAATCGTGAGCTGATGTCAGGCCTTGTGCACTCGTTGAAACTTTGTGTCACAGATGCATAATGCAGTGGAAAGTGGCCCTCGCTGTCGTGGGAGAAAACCAGGTCGGTGAAGCTGTTGGTATGGTGATCAATCAGGGCTTTGATTCCCTCTACATTCCAGTACAAGGCAGCCATATGAAGCACATTTACATCCTTGAATGAGTCGTGGTTCCCAAAGCGTATAACAATATGCCTGTAAAAGTGGTGTTTAATGTATGGATCAGCACCTTGATCAAGGAGTCGTTTTACTAAGGCATAACTTCCACGGGAAATAGCCATTCCAAGAACGGTTTCAAGTGGCTGAGACTTCATGTCATCGTCATTATTCCAAACCGGAAATCTGCTGTCCTGAGCGCAAGCGCCCCTGTCGAGAAGCAGGTTTACTAGCTCCTCTCCGCGGGACATACAGCCAATACTCCATTTGTATATATCAACCCTATCATCGGGGTTTCCATCATCCGCATCCACAAAATTCAGATTAACTAGCGAAGATGCGGCAGACAGAATTGGGGTTTCGTTTCCCTCGTCTCTAGCACTTATTGTTCCGAGGGGAGGCTGGCTGTCCAAAAAGAATCGTGCTACATCAACATTCGCCGTACGACATGCTGTATGTAGTAGAGAGAATCCTCGCTGATTGAGAGGCATTTTGTCTGCTTGGGTGGCGTTATATTGTTCTAGGAGGAAACGGCAAGCATCGGTGCTTCCGTATGATGCAGCCATCCAGAATGGATCGCACCATGTGACATCCACTGGATCTGACATAAAACGCTTAGTTGATCTGAGTACATATTGTTTCAGTTTTTCCATGTCATTGCGTTTGATTATTGTCTGCAAAAGGCCGCTGTACTCTCCTTCGTAGAGCGGGGTGCCGTCAGTGTCAAAGGCAGCGGGCTGCAAATCAAAGTCGCCGGTATGGAATTCGCTGTATGCCATTATCACCTATTCATCAATATGACAAGACGGGCGTGTTGGTAAGTGACATGTATATATGTGATACTAGAATTGAAAGACTGCCAAAATAATTATTGACTGTCGTAGCTGCCATAGGAGGACTTTGCAGTATTATTATTCTCCTAGATTTTGACTCATTTTTCCCCGATTGGGTGCCCGACATTTTCTAACCCCTTTTGGCTGCCTTAAATATAGGCAATATAATTAATGCTAGCCCCTCTTTCAGTTTTTCTCCTCACTTCTTCCACCTCACACAGGCTTACATCTTTACGTGTGGTAAGTAAATAAAATATGTCTGTAGAGGCCGGTGAAATACCACTATCATTGAAATATCAATGTTACTGTGACTTCCACAAGACATATAGTGTAGAGATTGTGAATGATAATAATATAGAGCCCTATAAAATAACCATTAAGTTGCATATCATTGTCTGAGTTATGACTATATAGTCCTGGCCTTTCAGTTAACATATCGCCAAAATCCCCAACATATTCTCGGTGGCAACGCAAGCTCAGATCGCCCTCAAGGAAGTTGAGGCGACACACAATTTGGAGCCTGTAACCATAATAATAACACCATACATTTAGAACCCCTCTTATAGCCGCTGCTACAGTCGGCTGAGTCCCATCGCTGGTACGGTCTTCGGATCCTACCATCGATGATGCTCTTGCCGAGATGTCTTCAAAAATATCTCGTTTGAGCTTGAAGAGTCCGGCTGAATCTCGCATATTGGCTATGGCGGAGGTCGGGTTTTGCAGTCCCTAGGATGATTCGGCAATGTTGCAAAATATCTGAGCCGCCAGAGTATCGGCAGTATATATAGAGGACATGGTCTATCTATCAATGGAGCCGTATTACATGCTGGCCAGAGTCCAAAAGACCTTTGCTTTTTAGATATTTTAGCTACATTTAGAGATTACGCTAGAATACCACAGAACCATCTATATAATTATTAGCAGGCTTCCAGGGTATTTCTCTATGTAACTGTTTAAAAGTTTTCACGTCTCATTAAGTTTGATAATTTCGAGGGAGAACCTTTACTATAATTTTTATACAGAAGATACAAGCCTTCAATGCTGTCTTTGGATTATCCTTCGTCTTTCCAAATCTTCTAATTTGACATTTGACTTGAGGTCATTTGACCTACTGATTACGTACAGATCGTGATGATTTTGACTCAATATCCTGCCACAGGGCCCTTCTCTCCTGAAGTAATTGTCGTGGTGTTTTTCCAGCTACATTTTGTTGTTCCATCAAGGTATTGCTGTATCCGTTTCCGTCCCAAAGGACGGCAACCATTTCATCTTGTGCTTTTAATCGATCTTCTAAAGTCACAGACTCCGTTTTTCGTCGTCGAAACACTTAATTCCGGAGTAATCCGACCATAACTTCATGAAATGGTGTATTTCCTTTAACATTAATAGCGCTGACGTTCGCTCCTTTACTAACTAAGACTCGGGCCATCTCAACCTGGCGTAAATTTTTGCTGCAAAGTGGAGAACAGTGTCACCATTCACATCAGTCTCATTTATATTAGCCCCATACGCAAGTAAAAGGTCTATTAAGACGGTGTTAATAGACTCACCAGCTATAGAATTGAAAGCCAATATATATAGCACAGTTTATCCTTTATTATTCTATAGGCATGGAGAACCGGTGAAGACCTTGGAAGGAGGAAACCAGAGGAGGGCGGGTTGGAAACCCATAAGTACGAACGAGTACGGACTACATGTATTAATAGTGTGTCAGACCACCATCGATTACTGCTTACTAAGATGATTTCCCACGCACGAATTAATCAGGCTCAAGTCACCCTGCAAACACGTAGAATCAGCATATCGATGTTATAGCCTCGAGGCTGATTACCCCGACATAAAAGTGGTGGGGGGAGGCAGGAGGCAAGGCACTAATATAATCTGATATATCAGCAAATTGCATCATGTACTATATTGCACAAGATAGACCTAATGGGACTTCTGTCCTAAAATATTAATTTCTATTCCTTGTTCAAAGTAATTCCCTCTTTAAGATCAAAACTAATAAATGATGTTATCTATAGTTGGTAATACATATGCTATTTCTGAAGCTAAATATGGGATCACGAGTGCCCAATTCCATGCTTGGAACCCGTCCGTCTCATCAGACTGCTCGCAAGGGTTTTGGGCTAACGAAGCTTACTGTGTTGGAGTATCGTAAGGTTTGCCTTTTTTTTTTTTTTTTTTTTTTTTTTTTT
>CVMT01000003.1:596351-620081 GCA_000985935.1 Talaromyces islandicus | reverse complement strand
TTTTTTTTTTTTTTTTTTTGGCTATGGAGGCTATGCTTTAGGAACAAAGCACGATATTCTCAGTACGACCAACAACAACCAATATCTACTTTGAGCCTGAAGTATGATAGCATTTACTAAATAGCAATACCAATTCAACATAATACCGTAGCTTTCATAACAAGAATAAATTTGCTGTGCAGAATTGCTTGCTTAACTTCTTGGAATATTACTTACTTTGTGAAAGAGAGCAGCCGCCGCACGAAAAGTAGGCTACTAAACGCTCGTTCAAGATCTCCAAGGAGGCACTGTCGATAGAGATGTTCCTCCCTCTTCTGCGCAAACATGCATAATAATGAAAATGGTTGCCAGATTGTATGTTAGTGTGTCGAGAGTTTCACTAAAAATGGTGAGAACCCAAACATGGTTCCACCATCCTTGAGTGCGTAGACATTGAGAGAATCGATATTGGGGTGGCGATCCTAGTGTTTGATGTTTGCACAATGGGGCCAACTGGCTTCCTTTATCCTTATCAACAAGAGAGCAGGATCCAAGCGACTTTGTGGTAGGCTATGACGCCGTGCAGAGGCTTTTCTTAAACTATGTCAAGTCAAACGTCCAGTTCAGCTTCACTGTGATTTTGCAATGTGCCATGCTGAGTTGAGTGATTGGACAGTTCAAAGCAACTTCAAATTGGGTTCTCGGTTCGTTGCTGGATGCAAAATTTCAACTACATATTAGTCCGCTGGTTCAGTCTTTTGGCTACCTTCAAACTTCATGTAATATTACTGTTCTATATCAATTGATATATACATGTATAACTACATGTAGACCTCCGAGCTAAACCTACATTAACCTTTCTCCAGAGTACCAATTGACATACTAAGACATTACTAATTAGCTTGCAGACTTCTTCAAATGCTAGACGTGTCAAATCGGTGCGTGCTGATCTATAAGTTGCTATTCTGTAGGCTTGTTACAAATTTCCTGAATACGCTGTCAAATCCAGGACCTTTTTTGTGGGAATGCAACAGTTCCTAGACCTTCATGCCATGTCAGTTCATATTCCCTTCATTGTGCGATTGGCTACTAAACTCAACGGCTACATCATAGCTGACTCGTCTAGGTTCTCTTTAGGGAGTTTATCTACTCTGCCTTTAACAGTATTAATCTAAATATGTTTGAGGTCATACCTGCATCTTCAAAGTTACTATATTATTAACTTACAAGTGCTTCATTCTCAAGATTTAGATTAATAACTATCGCTCTCTATTGGCAACTACCACCATATTCTCATATATCGCAGTGGCTGATGTTAAACACTATGCTTCGGACATGTCATAATAGAACCAGTTTATTTATGTTATTTCCTACCTATAACTTAATAGAGGAAGGATAGATAGACTCCCAATCAGATTGATTGCCGTTATCGGTAAACATTATAGTTATCGCTCGCGCTAGTCCGAACTAGGGGATTCTTTTATACATAGAAGAACAGCTCGATGCATTCTGAATACACTAATATAAATCATAAATCTGGTCGTATACTACACTCATTCTGACAATGTTCTCAGAAAATCCCTCTCTACTCCGTATCGTCTGGGTGAAATACCAAAGCCCGGATCTCAATACTCTCGCGCGAGGGATACTCGTCTGTCTCAGTCTCCTTGTTGACAAAGGCCGTATGCGGAACGCGTCTGGCGCGTCCGTCCGTCTTGGAATCAAAGCATTTGATCAAAGTCACAATGTCGGGCGTTTGTCCATATCGAAAGTACCACTTGTGCGCCGTGTTGGGCTTGACCGAGTACGTCTCGCCCTCGCGGTCCGGGTAGATCAGCTTGGTGGGGACCAAGTCACTGTCCGGCACAGAATGGGCATCGGCGACAGCAAGCGGGTCCTTGTAGATGGGCTTGATGGGTCTCCACACGTTGATGATCTGGTATCGGCCCTTGAGTAAAATGGGCGCCTCGTCGGGCAGATGGTAGGTTACGCGGTTGGCGGATGCGTCGTAGCTCTGGTCAATATGCACACGCTGGACTGGTCCCCGGAGCGAGGCAGCATCGGTGTTTGCGGATTTGGGGACTCGTCGGATGGTATGGTCGAAAATGAAGACTTTGGACGCACCGGTTCTGTTTTATGCGCCAGGTTAGCCCTAACTGCAAGAAACTGGGATTGTATGTAGATTTGAAAGGTATGAGCTTACGCATCCTTCAGCAGCTGCTCCGTTTCGGGATAATACTCTTCTTTGATCTTTTCATCGTCGACAAAGTCTTTTTCCTTGCTCTCGTGGTAGTATATCTGGAACCCGTTCTTGTCGAGCGTGTAGTCCAGCTCATCCCCGGAGATGTCATGGACCGTCACTTCGAGAGTATCGCTCTCGCGGTAATACGTCTCGGGCCTGCCAACGTAGCTTGGTGGCGGAGGAGAGCCATCTGCAGAAACTTTGTGGTAGTTTAGGGTTGTCTGGACGTGATGTTTTTGTTTATCTGCTGGTGGCACGGGGAATGCGGCGAGTTTGAGCACAGGCTGTTCGGCCGGGATGGAAGAGACTGCTGCGGAAGCCATGGTAGAAGCTGATTGTATTCCTGCTATATTTTTTAGGGTGAATAAAAAAAACACGAGAAATAACCCAGATATGATCCCAGTTATAGCTCTATTTATACTTCATCTCCCATCTCGGCGAGGCGGGGTAGAAGCTCTCATCATTATTAATCGCCTGGTCAGTCGACATGGACAATAGGAAAAGCACGCAATCCGATCTGTCTGCATCGCCATGACCACCAATTCCAGCCAGTCACACTTGGTTTCATGAGAAATCAGGAATAAAACAGCTTTCGGTATGATGACATTGGACAAAACCATTTCGCTGTTACACGCTGCTACTTTCCCGCTCTTTACGGAATTCCTACAAGTGTACGGCGTGTCAATTGCGGCTGTCGGTTCAATGTTTGCACAATTCCGAGGTGCTGTGTTTATCAGCAATCACGGACATATTTTTCCCACGGAGTTTGTCAGCCGTAAATGTTGCTGCGCATAGTCGACGAGAGCTGTATCAACCGAAAATCATCACGTCGTCAGAAGTCACCTCCATCGTATCGTTCAAGCCGTGATATCTTGTCTATTCTACTTGGACAATCTCCTCTCAAAGTCTACCAGTTTGAGTAGAGATATCCATTGGGGTCTTTTTTCTCCATCCCCTGTCGCATCGCCTCGGCAAAGGTGTCTTTGACTGCAGCCTGTCTCAACACTGTCAAGCCCATGGCACCGCTTCCATTCGAAGTTTCGATGGCCTCGTCTCTGACTTGATCAATGGCAAATAAACCCTTATTCTCGTCCTTTTTCGACAGGACCAGGTCGGCGCTTCCCTTCATGGCCTGTGCCGCGAGATGCAATGCGTCAGGCTCACTCAGCCCTCTGCCCATAGCCTCTTTTATAATTCCTTCCAAGGCAACAGTGAGAAGTGCCGGGGCTAGTCCGCTGGTAATCGAGGCTTCACTCACCAGCGAATCCGGGACGTAAGTGACCGTACCGATGCTAGAAAAGATCCACGTAGTCAAGCTCTCGAATTCGGGCGACAGTTTTGTATCCGCTCCTGCAATAGTCGTACTAATCACCGTGGCTGACTGCCGCACGCTCGCCGCTGCGTTGGGGCTGGCTTGTACGATAAAGCATTTCTCGGTCTCGGTGGTAATCGTAGTTGCGTCGTGGTAGATGAGCCGTTCGATCTGACACGGCGAAAGAGTGGCGCAAGTGCTGAGCAGCAATTTGCCGGCTAAATGCTCGGCCAGCGTCACATCACTCAGGATTTCTGCTGCTTGGTCGCTTGTTTTGCAGGCAAGCAAGACCACGTCGGCCTGCTGCACGGCTTGCGCGACTCCGCCTTGTGAAATCTGGACGTTTGGGAACGAAGAGCGCGCGAAATGGCCGAATTGGCTGCGCAGTCGTAGCACGGATTCTTGTGTGTTCACGCAGGCTATGAATCTTGTTGGCTTGAGTTTCATCGACAGAACTGGCAGCGTTGGGTGGTGCTGGTTGGGGCATGGCTGCGACAGCGACGCGAGCAAAACTTCGAGAATCGCGGTTCCGATCTGGCCGCAGCCGATGATCGCCAGCGTTTTCCCTGCTCTCATTTCCTATAAGTTTCTAGTTGAAATGGATAACGAATGACAGATACCACCACAAGCAAAAAAAGAAATTCCGAAAAGAAGACAAAATGAGCAAATAAATGACCGAATCCAAGAAGAATAACCGGAAGCAAGGACAAAGAGGGGACAACAGGCATGGATGAATAGCGAGCGACCCACCGCTGAGACTGCGAAATGCGACACCGAAGATCCTGATACGCGAGTCTTTGCCTGCTAGCATTTGCTCTAGACAGCTTGCGGACTAACGCTGTCAACTAGCTGGTCCACTCGCCCGTTATCGATAGGCGATGCTGCGGGGGATGCTGCACGATGATGGAATCGCTGCTCGTGTGCCATCCTTCACGCGTGTCAACTGGTTGTGGGGGGAATATCAAAGCGCGTATGAGTATGTGTTGAATGTGGAAGTGAAAGTGAAGGTGGAAAGAAGGTTTGTTTTAGCCTTTAGTCTTGGGGAAACTTTCCCTTCGTGCAAGCCGAGGTCCATCAATCCGGGGTTACCTGAATCAGTCGGGAATTTATCAATTGGATTTATCGTAAATGGCATTGCAATCAACATCTCTGAAACGCTACAAATTCAACGCTCGCTCGATGTAACAATAAAATAACACTTGAAACACTCAATCAGTCCCGTCTAAACTCCCATACAGTGCATATCCGTCTCTCTATGCTAATCTATATAGCCAGTCGACTGAGAGCAACATTACTTGAGCCCGTCTATCACAACTTGCGCGAGTGTACCAGCTTGGTAATGCTTGTCCCATCATCCAAGACTTCCACCTCTTCTTCCAGCGTGTATCCGCCCCATTTGGGAAGAAGGACCGTCCAGATGTACCAATACAGAACGCCGAATAGTATACTACCACACCGTTAGAACTGACTTCACTTCGTTTTAAAAGTATTAGTTTGATTGGAAGGATAAACTCACATTCCGATACCAACAATGGCATATGTCGCGTAAAAAAAGTCGACATCACCCTTCCAATCCGCCGGCGGGAAAAAAGGCGCTGCCAGCAACGCTACACATATAATGCCTCTCAGCCATACAGCTGGCAGCCAGGCTTTGAACGGCCGTTTGAGGTCTGGTCGTCGATAGCGAAGAATAATCAAACCAGCTGTGATGGCAAGGGCAAATGCTTGCCCGGGATATCCTTCCACGTCTAAAATAAAGTTGTATACTCCGCCCTGCGGAGGAATGGCAATTACAAGTAACGACGGTATGTAATGCACGGCGAGACCCCAAAAGGGAGAATTCCATGGTTTGGACGAGGAAAGAGTGCGGGAAAATGGAAGGAAGCCCTGGCGGGCGACCTCTTGATTGACTCGAGCCTGGTCTATCAGTCAGACAAGATACCAAAACCTTTTTTAGAAAAAAACATTGCTTACCAACGCAAAGGTCACTACCATCACATTTCCAACAGCCGAGATAGCAATCATCAGTGGGAGAATAGTTCGACCGAGGTGCGGGCCAAATGCACGCTCAAAGAAGAGCGCAGCAACCAGTTCTCCACTCTGTTTGATTTCCTCGATGGGGACGACGAGAAAGTAGGATACATTGGCAAGCAAATACAAGAGACATGCCGTGAACAATGCAGCCGGGCAGACCGTCTTGAGCGTTCGGACTGGATTTTTCACTTCGTTCAGCACATTGTTCATGTTGTTCAAGCCGGCGTAGGAATAGAACACTTTGAATAGAGATGTCGACAGGTTATTCCAGCTCCAGTCTGAGTCTTTCCACAGTTCTTCCCACAGACCCGCATCACTTGACGAAAATGTAGTAACGGTATCACCTCTCTCGTGGAACAGGATGACATACACCCCACTCAACGCCATAAACACGATCAGGAAGATTTTGACCCACCCCAGCGCATTTTGAATAGCAATACCGGCCTTCATAAAACGAGCATGAATGATAGTAATCACCGTGAGCAGTCCCACCGCTAACGCCTTGCTCTGGAATTCCGTCGGTTCGATGCTGAATGCAAACGAGGTGTACTTGGAGAAAATGATGCAGTTGCTAGCCGTAAACCCCAGCAAGACTGCCTGCACGGCGATCAATGTTGAGGCAAGAAACCTTGGATGTCGATATGTAAACTCCAAATATACTTTATCACCGC
Organism: Talaromyces islandicus; assembly: GCA_000985935.1. Classification (NCBI taxonomy): domain Eukaryota; kingdom Fungi; phylum Ascomycota; class Eurotiomycetes; order Eurotiales; family Trichocomaceae; genus Talaromyces; species Talaromyces islandicus. Next base: position 613,843 of record CVMT01000003.1, on the reverse strand, counting down.
CTGATCGAGGCAGCATGCACCCGTACTCCAGCGACACGGCCAATCCGCAGGCTGATAGTATCGTCCCGGCAACCCATAGCGATAACGCAAGCCCTATGCTTCCAACAGACTTCACTATGGCACCGGGAGTAGCAAAGATACCACTCCCTATCACACGTGATATGACCAGGATGTATGCACTCGACCAGGACAAGTTGCGGCCGTACGTGGCCGTCTCCGGGAGAGTATCATGTTCGAGGGAGCGGTCCGGATGCTCCGGAGAAATGGCATCCGGGGAGAGCGTTGACGTTGGAGACAGCAGAGGGCTTGTTTCTGAAGCTTCGATGTCCGGCATAGTCAACTGATGCTGCTATATTTGACCGATCAACGAAGTAATTAATCGACCTTCTTTTGTCGGATAAAAAGAGTTGTGTTCCGTTATCAACATTCATCGACCTCATATCACTCCACCGTATGTCAGCTCCAGGCGTACACGGTTTGAAGTAATCACAACAGGGAGAAGTAATGGAAACCCAGAAATCAAAAATGCGCTGGTTCTGTTACTGTGTAACTCCATGTCGTTGTCAAGTGATGCTATCAGCTGGAAGGAGTCTCCCTTCGCAAGGGGCCGGCACGTCATTCCCAGCACGACTGATGCGACGCGAAACACATGTATTAATAATGGACAGACAGCACAGCACATACACACACGCCCACAACTTTCAGCAATAGATATGCATGTATTTTATCGGCTATAAATGAGGCAACCCGGCTTATTGATTGCGACTGCGATAGTGTGGCTGATTTATCAGCATTCGTTGAAAAAAGAATGTAGAGCAGTCGCGTCGCCTTTTCCTCTTTCGCGACCTACGTCGGGCTCGACGGCGTCATTGTTTAGTTTCCTTTATTTATTTTTTCAGTGCGTAACGACAAGCTAAATAAATAATAAGAATTAAATCGCAAAAAACTGCGTTCGTGGTATTTGCAATTATCCCACGAAATAATACCGCGTATTGTGACCGTTATTGGTAACATTGATCAACATTACCGAAATAGGAAATATCACGCCATCTTTCCCGGCCCAGACGCAATACTGCTGTATTACCAGTACTGGAGTGAATTCATTTTGTAATATTGATTAGTATTGAAGACCGAGGCTGGAAAAGCCAGTCGGCAACCTATGGAGTTGCACGTTTTTCTGGTTTCGATTGCGAATACAGTATGCATGTCTTTTGAGTCCAGTCATGCGTCTACACTATAATTTATCCCACAGAATCATTACCAATCAAGATACGAGTACCTTCTTTACAAGTACAATAGATAATCATGATTATTTTTAAATGCTGTATTGCCATATCCCAGTAACTTTTTACGCGCCGAGATCGAAGAAAACCTTCGTCATCGCATACATTCATACGGCATACTTATAAAAGTCCAAATTTCAGATTCCATGTGCTATTAAACCCTATTGACCAGTGTGGGTACACCTCCACGCTTCTTGCTTGGCCATGGTTAGACTCCTGTTATCGGAGGCAGTTCAGGTATCCAAGTGATTGATTGGATTAATCGACGTATTGTCCCAGTCCTGGTCTCCAATATCCATCTAACCCAGCCGGCGGGGTTTCCATGCGCATGCGCTTGGCTTTTTATCATTTCTCCTCAACTAGAACTATAGCTGTCTTTTTTTTTCGACTGTTCAGTCTACTGGTCAAACTCAACTTGGTGAATTATCTCGCGAGTCCGAACCAGTTTTGCCCTCAAGAATGTCAACGACCGCTACATGGGTGGCCACCCAATCCTTAGCCAGTGAAAAACAACAACAAAATCATCTTGTTTCCAGAGAGTCGGCTCCTTTCCACTACATAAATGAAACTCGGCCGACAGATCAGGTCGGCCCCAATAATAGCACAGAAACCCCGCCGCAGGGTGAACAGATACAAAGCCAACTGTCGACATCGATCAGCGCGCCAGCGGCCCTCCAAAGCGCTCTTATCCTTCATGCAGTCAAAGAAAAATACGCCCTTGTTTCTGATCACGCAGTACCGTCAATAATTCATCAAGATGAGATTCTCATTAAGATATCCGCCATTGGCCTGAATCCTATTGACTGGAAGGCACCGTATGTTCCTTCCCCGCTTCAAGTACAAGTAGTGAATATATCCTCATTAGCACAACTAAAATATAGGGCGTTCAACTTCGGCATCCCCAGTCTTCCATGGGTCTTTGGCCGCGATCTTGCGGGCACAGTTGTCCAAACCTCCTCGCCAAACTCGCGTCTTCAAGTCGGCGATCTCGTGCTCGTGCCGTCAACAGACTACCGAGATATCCGCAAAGCTGCATTTCAAGAGTACGCCATCGCAACACACTACAACGCAGCCAAAATCCCAGCCACGGTGCCAATTCACAGCGGTGCATCGATAGGTGTTGCATATGTAGCCGCCGCCCTAGCACTGGGTACTTCATTTGGCCTGGACTTTGGGCTAGCAGAGAATGTTCCTGGGCCTAATTTGCGGCGGATATTGAAGGAGATAAATACGCAAGAAATCCCAGAAGATGTGCGCGAGGAATGTCTACCTTCCGAAACGGATTCCGAGGTGGTGCAGAAGGGAGATTGGATTGCGATTTGGGGAGGTATGACTGATATTTTTCTATTTATTTCTGTTTCATTCATTTTGAAGCTAACTTTTTGTAAGCATCCACAACCACAGGATTCATAGCCCTGCAACTCGCGAAGCTCTGCGGCCTTAAAGTCATCTGTATTGCGGACATTGCACGACATGGCGCCAAACTGCATGCTGCTGGCGCAGACATTCTTGTGGATCGACACAACACAGACCGCGCCGTCGAGATTATCCGAGGCGTGACTAACGGCCGTTTACGTTTTGGACTCGATATAGTAGGTCGTGATACTGCCACTATACTCCAAAGGACCCTGTTCACGAGTGAACATGATGGGCCACAGGCACACTTGTTAGGGCTTACGGGATTGCCAAAAGAAAAAGATCCGCGCATCAAGTTTCATACTGTGCCTATCAAAATATTCCATTCTTCAATAGCCGTGGGAGAGGCGCTCGTGACGTGGCTGGAGAAGTTACTAGAAACAAAAGTGCTCAATCCACCGGACGTTATTATCAAAAGCGAAGGTGGCCTTGGTGGGATTAATGATGCTCTTGAGGTGTTGAAGAGTGGCGCAGCGAGTGGAAAAAGAATTGTTGTTGATTTGGAAAGGAAAGAATGATGGATTTCATAGATTCCTGTTTCACTTGTGGGTATAGATTTTATTCTCCTTATTATTACCTGGCTTCAGGTGGTGATACATGCTTACTTTTGCACACATGGAATTGGAGGCTAGAACTTTTGTTAGAAGAACGAAAAAAAAATCCAGATATAACATGTATGAAAGTTAGAGATATAAGTTGATTTGAACAATGTTTAATTAGCGACTCTTGAACATTTCCCACATTGTTAATAACATTAAGCTATCCCAAACACATATTCGTCAGTCGTCATCTATATAACATGTAGAAACTCAAGCTCAACAACATCATATCCGCTCTGTACCATAAGGTTTACAAAATTTTTTCCTGGCAGCAAGTCCAACTGCAATGGCACTGTCGCGAAACGGCCTCCAGTCGGTGGTAGGCTGACTGTATTGTTTGCCTTCCCTGGAGAACTATTCACCACGATTTCGGCCATCGCGGTGGAATCTCCCGAATTCGCATATGACAGCTGCACTTCTCTTGACCCTATTCCTCTGCCATGATCATAAATTCCAGAAAACAGAACGGAATTTCCGGTCTGGAGAGACCCAACTACAGCCCCAGTTGCAGTTGCATTTGATTCGGCTGGGTTGAAATCCACCTCTGCAGAGGTGAGTACTGCGTCAACAGCGTAATAGATGCCGGTGGTTCGATCCGGCGGAACCCATACTTGCAGCTCACAGACACCAACAAATAAGTCTTTCTTATTGTACATATTGACAGCGATGAAGCTGCTCTCGACGGGTTCGTCCAGGAAGATTGTATTTAGCTCATTCGGCATACAGGTATCGAACGGGTCGAGTTTTGCCAGTAACACAGACCCATTGGCCTGGCTTGAGCCATATATTTCGATGGCCTGTGGGCAGTCCACTGCTCCGTTGCGTGCTACATCGGAATAAATGCCAAGTGTAACGGAAGAAAAATTTCGCGGGCGCGGGAAAGTAATCTGGAGAGTATCGTTCGCGTTTGGCGACCCAAAGTTTGTCCAGCGATTGTCTGGCTCGGAGTAGTAGAACAGATATCCATCAATTGACTTGTAAGGGTCGTCAAGTGCAAAACTAAAAGTTGCATTGGCCAGCGGATATGCTCCGCGTCCAAGGACATTTGCCGCTATGTTAACTGGCGCTGTGTCATTGATTCCATTCCCACCTTCGACATTGGGTTCTGGCAACTGGACTTCGACCTGGAGATCAGGGCCAGTGTGGATTTTTTGCCCATCGACAAACACATGAAGACCGAGTCCTTCGCCGTAGCGTGTTCCATCAGCATCGTAGAGAATGGTGATCAGATGACCATGATATGGGGCATTCTCAAGCGCAAAGTACGTCCAGTTTGAAGGAATAATTGGCGAAATTTGCAGAATCCCGTCAAGCCGTGGAACCAGACCCAGCAGACCGGTGATGACATCGTCGTTGTTGGTTGAATGGTCATAGTGCTCGGAGTGATTGAAGGAGTCTGCACTCCAGGAATCGAGATCAGGATAGTGGGATTCTGCCACATATGGCTTTCCATCTTTATGCTGGGTTGTCGCGTATATGCTGAGATATTGATGGTACTGCTCGGCTCCGACGCTGCAGCTATCAGAGCGATGCATAGCCGCCAAAGATTTCAGCACATGTGCAGTAGAAAACGGCCATGACTGACCATTCCAGTAGCAACAGTAGGAGCTCGGTTTTGTGGCATCGTAGTACTTGCTTCGCACCTCTAGCGTAGTCGGTCCATAAGTGGTATTAAACCCGTCCGGGTCGAAAAGTTCTCGAGAAGAGGGCGCGCAATACTCCTCTTGCAAGCCGATCCCAAAGCGGAACGGAAACAAACCAACCTCTTCCCGCCCTTGAAGTTGAGTAAGATTGGGGTTATTGGGTCGGATCACGTCGACAAAGAACTGTTGGTCTGCGCTCCAAAGGTGTTCGTACATGGCTGTTTCAACTGCATCTGCCAGCAGTGTGAAGTTGGCCGATAGTTCATTATACCCAGCTATTTTAGCAGTTTCTGCAACAGCACGTGCATTTGCAACCATGTAGGCATTATGACTAGGTCTGTATGTATTTGGCCCTGGCAGTTGTATACTAGAGTTGTCAGTCGCTGCCGCCTCGACGTAACCTGGGAGGCTGTATTCCTGGGCATCATAAACAGGTGTGTAGTAATAAAGACCAACATCAGAGTCAAAAACAAAATCCCACTCGTCCCACATGCGAACAAACCCGTCTAGTTGGCTTGTCAGAAAGTCAACGTCACCATTAACATGCGCCCTGCGATAGGCCGCGTCGGTGATCCAGTTTGTGTACTGGGTAGTATTCCCTGGCCCTCGCGTATAGATCTGGATGTAGTCGCCAGTGTAGGAGCCTCCGCGAAGCCATCTCGCCTCATCAATCTGATGGCCCGCTGCTGCGTCAATCGTGTTGTACTCTTCGGCGTATCCCACCGGCTGGAGGAACTCTGTCAAGATGTAACCACTTCCCGCGGTGGTGTAGCGCAAGTGACCAGCCAATGACGACCAGCGATAGTAGTAGACTTCTTCGATATTTGTATCAGGTATGTCGATATAAGGAATGTTTTGCTTCAGAAACTCTTTGCCAAAGTAAGCGCTAATAGGGCTATCGTGATCTAAGAACTCGGTGCCGATGACATTGTCTGCTAGTTTAGGAGACTGTTGTGCGAGAGCCGCTGCTGCATACACCAGAAAGTAAAATGGAATCATTTTGAACCCTTATTGTTAAAATAAATGCTCTCTCATCATTGAGACTATTCACGTATACAGGGCATATTGTATGTTGAACATAAGGAAATTCCATAAACAGAGGGTAATTCAAAATGCCTACAAATACATTGTTATTAAGAAACAATCTAACTATATACATCAACGGAATATTTCTCATAATTTTAACTAACATGGTTACTATGAAGGTGTTATGGACATCTGGAATGTAGGGATGACAACAATCTCATAATGCCGCGCAAGATACTATCACGTCGCTCGCTCGTGAGCCCATTAACAAAGGAGATTACAGAGATATTTATGGGGTGGGCTTTCAATGGTAGTTACAGGATCTTTATAACTATTATTGAATCTGATTTGGAGCGCAGTCAGGAAGCAGTCATAAACAAAATATATATTTTGCAACTACCGGCAGACTCGTAAATATACCAGTCAAATGTTGACATCAATTAATTCAATGATCAATTAATATATTTGTTTAAATATGTTTTACGTATGCAAATTTGGATTATGAATTTAATCTGCGGTAAATAAGTATCTAGAGAACAAAGGAGAAAGAAAAAAAATCTTGAAGAATGCGATCTATTGATTCAATGTTGTCTACGGATACTTAGTTTCACCGTGTTCACGAATAATTAGTCACATGCCAGTCATAAAATATCTAGCCCCGACAAGCCCACGTTTTGACCGGACTCTCCAAAGCTTAACCTATTAATTTCCATACATTAAGCCCCAGGACCTGCTGATCAGTTTGTCTGCTGGAGCGATAATAGAGGCTGACAGGCTGATATCCTTTGTGTCATGCTGGCGAAATATTTCCTGATTCGGAAGTGATCTGGTGCCAAGTTCGGTTCCTGCATCTTGTACCACCACAACTGCCTCCAGGTATCTTGCGAGAGAATTAAAGGCTCTAACAAGCACATTTTTCTTAGTAGATTTTATATTAAACAATCCGTATCCCACAAGATCATGTGTAGTTTATCACACTATACATAAACTTCAATGTTAACGATATAGTGGAGGTTACTAGAATTTTCGTTAATCAGCCACTGAGAAAAACAACAACATAATCATCGCACGACTAATCAGTTCTTATGATTGACCGTCAACATCACCGCACTCGAATACGGCACATCAATGGTGACCACGCCATTTTTATCAACACGGGCTGTCTCGCCTACAGTCACATTGTTCAAGCGAACCGGTTTGCCACCTTGCAGCTCGTAGTTGTAGGAGTAACCATCCCAAGTAATTCCTGAGAGAGCATTGCTTCCGTTTGCCAGTAGCCGCTGCACCGACACTGACTTGAACTCGGGCGGAAGCTGAAAGTCGTAGGATGCCGATGGTCGAGGGGCTGTTGGGTCCGAGTCCGTGTAATTGTACTCGACAAGGTTCACTACAGCGATTCGGGCCAGCTTGCTGTCCACGTAGGCTGCATATGCTGCTTCTGTTCCGTTGGAAAGAGGGAGGTCTATGATCTGTACATCTGACCCTCCCTGCACCATTGCAGCCACAAACACGTTTCCGTAATATGGAGGCTTTGTGCCCAGTGTCGTGTTCTTGGTTTCGACCGGCTGCCAGGACGCGTATCGAAAGTTAGTGCCCTGATGCATGTGCTGTCGGCGAACACCCTTGGCAGCTGCGTAAAGGTTAAAATCGACTCCCCAGAGAGCGGCACCAAAGGCATTGGAAAGCCCTCGAGCGCCTTCATTGTAGAGTGAGTTGTGCTCGCCGAGAATGAAGGGGATGTTTGTTGTTAGGTTGTCAGCCGTGAGGACCTGAGAAAGGTTTGCTAGTGACTTAACATTTGTCACTGTGACTGTGTGATTCATCAAAGTTCCTTGAAGGGTTACCCCAGGCTGCGTTGCTCCACCGACATAACTTGTGCACATATAATCAGCGTCATGTTCAAGACTTGATAGGGAGGGTACTAACTTATGTACTGAGTTCAGAGCAATGTTGTGGTCAGTATTCAAGCCATCCTTCCAGGTTACCACCGAATTCAGACTATTCGTAAGGCCCGCAAAAGAAGGGGCTAGATATTTGTAACTCTGCTCAGTTACCATATCCGGACATGCCTTCGCCAGCGCGTCGTGAATCTTTCTTGTCTTTGCCAACCACTCATCGACGTAATCTTGCTCCGTCCAATTGGCAGGTCTGACTCGACCCTGAGGAGAGGTCTTGAACAGGTCAGGTTCATTCCCCAGTTCCCAGGCCGCCAGCTTTCCGTCTTGAAGGGCTTTGCAAGCCAATGGAACCGTGTCGAGAAGAGTCTCTAAATCTTCGCTTCCATTCTTACCCATATTGAAGCCGTGAGAGAATTTGGTGTTTGGCCAGGTTGAGTAGGACTCGAAAAAGGACGGTCCTATATAGATGATGTAGGGATAATCGACCGACTTGCTGGGGATTATGGTTCCATTGACAGCATACTCTAGACTGGCATTATATAGCGCATAGTCCCTAAAACAGTTATATCATTGACCCTTGTAGGGTTGTTTTTGATCGGTCATACTGCGTGTTTCCTCCTACCCGAATGTACGGCTTCACCCCTTGAATGGCGGCGAGGTTGTCAAGCAGCTGGTTAGAAAAATCGTTAGGGTGGGATTTATTTCCTACTAGTATTAGTATACGCATATCAATTGATATTTTTTTTCCCGACTGTTCCACATACCTGCGTAGTCTGGGAAGTAGCAAAATTCAATAGAATACGACATGTACGCTTCGAGCAATGCAGGTCCTGCTGAACTAGGCACATCCTTATCGACTGAGATGGCCGACGACCTGGCAACAGCTGCCGCTGTGGCAGAAGCCACAAGATGAGAAAGAGACAGCAGCCTCATTGCTTTATTTATTTACTTTTTGGTTTGTTTCGGTCGATGTCAATTGATGGTGAAATGCAGATACTCTGGTTCAGCTATGTATATCTGATCGGCTATTTTCGATTTATCCGACATTCCTCCGCTATCGTCGCCTGAAAGAATAAAAAAAAAAAGAAAAAAAGGCAATGCATATCTACAATAAGTTGCATTCAATAAGTCAAATAAGATTCACCAATAGCGATCAAGTGGCACCCTTATTTTGCGGGGAATATTGGCCGTTACAGTTGCATTGCGCGTACCCGATGCCTCATCAGGAAACTTGTCAGCATTGGATTCGTTCTACCCCGCGTTTTGCCAACGAGATCGACGATGTGGTCTCTGTGAGCAGACTTAGGACATACTTAAGAATGAAATCATATCAATAGCCGATGAAATGAGCATTTTTAAAGCTTCTATTTAGCCGAGCCGTGTGGTGTCTCTATAGATCTGGAGAATCTCAGCTAATCGCTGAAGATTGATGTATACTAACGTAGAAGCACCATATTTTATTATCCGATAGGATAGATATTATTGGCCCGTGCTGCATTAAACGCTCCAATTGTTGTCAGAGCAACTGAGGAAAGAAGGGCACTCAGCAGTAGATATACATAACCTGGGGTGTTTCGTCTACGCGGAAGTTTCTGAAACTTGGCGTTCGAGGTTAATGAATTGATTGATGACACAGTATGGAGATAGACATTGGACATGGATATAGCTATGTCTCATGATTAGCAGATCAATTGATGCCAGAGCTGATATAACAATTTCGCTTAATTGTTCCAGATGTTTCCTATTTCTACCATGTGCATGAATTTTCTCCGACTTTTGTGACCAAATAATTGGATATGCACCGGAAAGTATAGGATCCTCTCGGTATTAAGCACAATAAAAAGAAAAGAAAACAAAGGAAGGAGGTTTCCCTGTTTGAATATTATAAGACAGCACTTGGGCAATCTTCAGAACACTGATGATGTGCACTAGGCAATTCTGCTATACTTGCTACTGCAAACTCCTCCATACTTTACACAACCAATCAAATATAATTTTCTACAAAGGAAAACAATATCCCTTTTAATGCTAAATTACATCATAACTCCTGCAACACAACTTCCCCATTAAAAATTTCGCAAGCACACGGACAAACTTACAGAAAACATGTAAATACCAAGACGAAGTGTACGTACTGTATTTCCAATGTAATTTGCAAAAACAACCCACCCCTCCAATCTGCTCTTACACCACGCTGCCAGTAAAGCACGCCATAAATTACATATCATGTACTCTTGCCCTGGGTGGCGATTTAATGGGTATAACGTCGGAGAACGTCCGAGAGGAGGGGTATATACAATTATACTTTGTGTTATTATTTATAACCAGGCCTGGCCGATATCGCGGCCAAGATGTGAGGATGTGAGGTATGCGTTATCAGGGGAGATGGCATCATTGAAATATGAGGTGGGTTTTTTGTTTTTAATTTCTTTTAAATACACGCAGTTAGTTGGGTTTCTCCATCGGGTTGCTCAATGTAGCTATCCTCTTAAATATTTTATATACCGAGTAATTATAACAACATTGAAAGCAATATTTGAATATCAACTACTAATATAATAAATGCAACCACTAAACATCCCACCACCCCTCACAATGCGTCTTCAAATCAATATCCGCGGGCAGTTTCAAATGCGGCGTCAGATCAACATCACCACCATCATCGCCGATGTCTTTCTCCCTCGCCCTCCACCCATCCCCCAACCACGCAAACCGATTGCCGCTTTTATTCGTATACGTATATTCAAAATCCTCCCAGCGCGGGTCGCGCCGAATATAATTCGATGCTGCCGCACTTCCGGGAAACATGCCCACCACGCGTCCTCCAGGGATACCGCCGTTGTACCAGGAGGAGCAGTTCTTGCTGTTTTCCGAGGCGTCATTGTTGCCCGTCCACACCGTTCGTGGGTAGAATTTGTCGGCATAGTCAATAAAATCTTTGGTTGCCGCAAACGAAGGTGACAGAGTGGCAATACCCTGGCTGCGCAGTTTGCGAATCACTTTGGCAATGTAAACAACCTGGTTCTCGATGCTGTTGGGTACTGTGCCACTAAACCCAGCCGATAATGGGCCACCAACCCAGTTGATATTGGGGAAACCCGGAGCTGCCATGCCCAAATAGATATAAGGGTAGCCGTACAAGCCACCTGGTTTCCAGGCTTCTTGCAGATTCACCCCGTTGGCCACGATGGGGAAAGCCGGTGCAAAATCGACATTGGCGCCCGTGGCACAAATAACCACGTCAACTGGTCGTTCCACCCCGTCTACCGTGACAATGCCCGTTTCAGTGAATTTCTGAATGTGTGTTTGAATAAAACTGACATTCGGCTTCGACAGGGCCTCCAAATACCCCGGACCGGGCGTGGGCCGGCGACAATTGGGAGGGAAATCCGGTATAATCTTGTCTGCCAATTCGGGGGCAGCGCGACGAAGCATCAGCTCAGTCCATTTCTCGCGCAAGCCCTTGTTGCCCGGGGTGTCTTTGAAGATATTTCCAAACTGGCGGAAATAACCCGCTTCGACTTTGCGCCGGTATTCGAGGTATGCCTGAGGGTCTTCTTTGAAGGAGTCTCGTTGCTCGTCGCTAAACAGGTTTGGCTCCAGCCGGCGCACGCCAGAAGGGCCGAATGAGTCGACGATCCAAGTGCGGTTGCGCGCGTAGTGGTCGACATGCGCCGCAATGGGCTGGATAGAAGGAAGCACCTGCAGACCAGACGCGCCGTTTCCGATCAGGGCAACTCGCTTCCCGGACAGGTCGATATCATGGTTCCAGTTCGAGGAGTGGAACAGTGGGTTCTTGAACGTGTTGATCCCTTCGTAGTCTGGGAGGCGCCAGGCGTTGAAGTGGCCCACTGCAGAGACGATAAAGTCTAGCTTCTCTTCGTATATATTACTCTTGCTGTCATTCAAATCTTCAATAGTCAGTTTCCATTTTGCCTCCTCGTTGAGCCACTCCGCGCTGAGAATATTCTGCTTGGTTTTCAAACGGTTATAGACACCGTGTTTCCGAGCCAGATTTTGCCAGTAGTTGCGAATCTCGTGGCCTTGCGCGAATTCCTCTGTCCATTGCGTGTTGGCCTCGAAGCTGGATTGATAGACATGGGCGGGGACATCGCAGCGAACGCCTGGATATGTATTCTCAAACCACGTGCCGCCCTAGACCATATTAATCTTTATACATATAAATATTACAGGAGGAAAAACATACAACGTCCCCGTTTTTGTCGTAGATAGTCAGGTTTATCCCAGGCAGCTTTGCTGGTAACAGCGTCGCTGCTGTTATGCCTGCCAGCCCGGCGCCGATGATGCCAACCTTGATGTCGCGGACATGGTCCACTGGATGGTCTTCGAGCTCGAACGCTGGTTTTGATTCGGGTATTTGGTTTTTTGTTTCTGGTTTTGTTGTTGCTGTTGCTGCTGGACGTGAATCTGGCACAGGGCTTTCTCGGACTTCAGCGCTGGTTTTCAGAGTATCGTGGCCGTTGGATAAGCCATTTCCAATGGGTGGAGCCTGTAAAAGTGTCATTCTAACAAGAAATTCTTTCTCAAGAGAGCCGCAGTGACAAAAGAATGAGCAGCTGAAAAGAATGGAAATTTTTTAAATATTTATTTTCAGAGCTCGGCAGATATAGAGCTTTGCAAATATACTCCCCAGCTGGCGCCATAACAGATAAGCCAAGAGGACGAGCCCCTCAGTGGACCTCTCTGCGTCAGCTTCTTAATCAATACTAGCATAATCCATTAAGAAGACATCGTTTTATGATATTATTATTAAGAGGGCAGACAACGTCGCCTTGAAACAATGTACAAATACGCCCGCACGTACGGTAAACCGCATACCGACGCGGGTAATTTACCAGCTTGCACCATCGCGGAGCATGATGGTGTCAACTTCGGACCGGACATCGCTCCGACGTCTGATTCACTGACAAAGGTCGTTTGTGTATGGATACGATGGTGTAAGGATATGTATTGCAAAACTGATCTATACATGAAAGGTAATACAGACAATTAAAAAAACACAAAAACGAAACGGGGTATTTGAAAATCTAATGCAAAATTGTACATCATACAGACGAGAAAAAGTTTAGGTTGTCTGCTGGAAAGATGAGAAGCGCCATTCGGTGACGAACAAACAGGGCAATCAGCCCGCAAATTGTCTGCAGCAGAACGATATGTAGGGCCAGCCGGTCCTCTTTCATCGGGCCAAACCAGAGAATCCACAAATTGAGGAGGGTCAGGTTTGTTGACTCGATGATTTCACCCTTTTGGTTGGTCTTGAGTCCAATCAATCCTAGTCGGCACAAGACCTTGAGTGCAGCATCGATCAAAGGCGATGGGGGGTGGGCCCATTCGGTGACGGAATTCTCCAACAGGCCAGTTGCCGCATTGAACTTGGGGAGACGATGGCGCGGGCAAGGAATAATGTGAAATAGCTGCGGGCATGAGTATAGGAAGTTGAACATTTGAGGGATAAACAGTAGTAGCAGGGTCTTGCTAAAATGCCCAAGAATGCCAACAACGACAAATACCATGCCGGCAAAGTAGCAATATGTATCCCCAACAAAAACCTTGGAGGGATACCAGTTGTGGCACAGGAGAGCAAAAGATACTCCAATAAACGGTAGCAAAAAATATATCGAGAAGAGATGAGAATCCATAGCGGGGTGCGGATACGGAGTGAAAGGGGCCAGGTATAGTGAATCGTTGATCAAGAGAAGAATGGCAATCACGAGCGACTGGGCGACCTCAACGCCATTTATTCCTGCCAGCATGTTGATGCTATTTGGGCAAAAGATGGCCACGGCGGCCATATAGGCGTAGTACAGCCAACCAAGGTTGATTGTTTCTCCGAGATAAGACCGCAACGGCATCGGGACTACAACCTGGGTGACCCCAAAGTCGACAAAGTAGACGATCAACATGGGGAAAGCTCCGAATGCTGGTATTAGCACTTTGTGTCGCCATCTGATATCGAGAAGGTCGTCCCCAATGCCGAGAAGCACAATGGCTTGCAGCGAGAGAAGTCCTGACAGGTATGATGCCAGCTGCAGCGGTTAGCATGATTCAAAAGAGAGAGAGATAGAATATACCTTATTGTGTGGAAAGCGATGAAGGTAGCGTCCCATTTCGACATGCTGGGCCTCGTGGACGACGTCTCGATTTCCACCGCCCGAAGTGGCAGCAACGATATCCTTGTAGAAAGGAAACGGAATAAAGGCAATCAACAGCAGTAAATATACAACAGCACATACTGCCCCCATTGTCTCGGGTCTAAAAAACATACTATTAGCAAAAATCTACCCCATTGGCATTGTGGAATACAGTGGCAATGGTCGTACATTTCGGGCCGCTTGGCTTTGGACATGTCCTTTCCCTTCAAGCCGACCTTCATGAAGCTAGGCCCTAGCCATCGAATAAGACTGTAGGTGGCGGAAAATGCAAACAGACTAAATGCAATGGAAACCATCAGCGGCTCTCCATCGCCATGAAACGAGTTTGCGACAATGGCGACGGCGACGCCGGTGAGAGCCAAGAGGCTCCAGGCCTCTGTTCGCGACAGACTAGTGGCAGGGCTCATGGTGGCCGAGGGGCTCTCTGAAAGCGCACTCTCTGAAGTTGTGCAGCAAGGCGCTTCTATAGTTCAGTCATGTTTTTGTCGCAAGGACAACACGGCGATCTGGCATCTACGAATGGATACTTTCATTCTGCCGGCCAAAACAGACCGCCCTGAGGGGAGCGGTAGGGCTTCCGTCCAATCAGGGAGTGGAGATTGCGCATTATCGCGCGAAGCACGCTCCGCACCTTCCCCAAAGCAGCACGGCGGGCCGAGGGCAATTGCGGGCAAGCTGCGCGGTTGAGCAACTCTCTTTCATTATTATCCATGCATGTGGGCTGCATCGCCACCAGCTCACTACGCATTACTATCGAGAACATACCCTGTACAGTTGCGAGCACAAAGGAGCGAACGGGGCAGCTCAATTGGCTCCCCAATCTGACGGAGATGGGCACGGGCTTTAATGATTTTGATGCAGGCCACCGTGACTTGGTCACGGTCACCAAGTTCAATTTCTACGGCAATCGCATTGTCACAGCCTCTTCCGACCACCGGTTAAAGGTTTGGGACCAGAAAGATGGCGAATGGCAGTTGACCGACACCTGGCGCGCGCATGACGCGGAGATTAGGGATGTGAGTCTGAGTCAACAGCGTTTTTGGCGAGAAGGTGGTTGAAATGCTGAACTTTTGATATGTAGGCCGCTTGGAACGGCCCTTTCGCTGGGCAGCACATTGGCAGCGTTGGAGAAGATATGCGACTCAAAATTTGGCAAGAGGACGTGACGCAGCCTCCCAACTCCGGGCGTCGATTCAAGTCGATCTACCGGTTGACAGCCCCTCATCGGGTCCCCTTTGTGTCGCTGGATTTCCGTAACGTCGACCTAGAAACATGGCTGGCGCTGATCACGAGAGATGGCTACCTGATGGTGATGGAACCGGTCATGCCAGACGCGTTGGGGGAGTGGCAGGCACTGGACCAGTTTCGGGTGTGCCCGGCACCGCAGCGCGGCGAAGAGAGCAGCTTCCGGGTTCAGTTTTACCATGATGCCTTTGACGTGACACACCCGTTGGTGCCGGAGGGTGATCGCAAGGGGCTGTCCGTTGTGGTGGCCGCAATGGACTCGGTCAAGGTCTATCGCACGGACGCGAGTCGCCGGTTCTACCACGCGATTGAGCTGAGTGGGCACGGCGGCCTGGTGCGCGATGTCTCATGGGCCAATGGGTCTATCCGAGGCTTCGATCTCATTGCGACGGGCTGCAAAGACGGATTTGTGCGCATTTTTGAAATCTACACATCGCTGTCCAACTCGGGCACGCATGCGAACCATCATCGGCCGTCACAAGCACCAATGCCGTCTCCTTCGCAGCGAGCCACTGTCCAGTCGGGCATTGGCACCGCGCTGGCCAACCGGGCTCCCACACCGTCGTCGCATCGACCGGCTAATGGAGATAGCCCGTTTAAACACGAGTATAAAGAGGTGGCTTGCATCGACAGCCGGCATCTAGATGTTTGGCATGTCCAGTTTTCGTTTGCTGGTATGTTGCTTTTTTTTATTATTATTTTATTATTCAGAAGCCTCCCTGTTGTATATATCACTAACCGGTCTTTTCTCCGCAGGGGACTGCTTGATCTCGTCCGGGGACGATGGAGCAGTGCGTTTCTGGAAAAAGGCGATTTCTGGCGAGTGGTTGGAGTTTGCCGAGACTGACATGACCGACGAGATTGTAGGGTGATTTAGTAAAGTGAAGTTTGGGAAGGGATAGTTTTTGCAAACATGGAGTTTGGTGATGGACTAATGCACGGATGGCAGCAGCATGTTGTTCACAGATGATACCCCCTCTATATGGCTCTTTTTTTGTGTGTGTTGGCAGATGAGGAACAAGTCAATATTTTTGTACCCTTCTCTCTCTAGTTAGCTGTATAATACATTCATTTATAATAATAATAATTTGTCTAACTCCTAGTGATACTACGTACTATTAAACCTGCTGTGTAACGGGAGAGGCAAAGTGGATACGGGGCGATCGATCGACAGAATTCCTAATATGTAGAATATGTAGGCTAAGAAGTGCATTAGTTAGGAATTTAGAGGCAGGCCCGTGGTCACAGGACAGCCGCCTGAGGGAGATGGGCGGACAGTCCCAACCGCACATCAAGTTATTCTGCCGCATCTACTGAAAGAGCGTATAACCAAGTTGGATGCCGTATGACAGAAATAAGGACGGATTAAGGTCCAGCCCGGCCCGGCAAACGGCAGACCCGCTGGCTCCCGCGACTCCCTCTGCCCATTCTGTCTGTTTGCTCGTGCTCGCGATTTTCAGCTTATATCGTATTTTTATCTCTGCTGGTTTGCACTGGCTTTTGTGTGTTTTATTTTACCTTTGTTTTTGGTTTTTTAATGTGTCTGTGCCAGAGCCAGCTCAGATCATCGCCACAGCAAAGACTAAATGACTCGCCATTTCCCACTTGCCCCATCGGGCGGTCGCCAGCGTTTGTGCGCTTCGTCCTCTCGTCTGCCTCGCTCTTGATCCCCCTTCTCCCGGGGCAATAAGAATAGTACATGCATGTCACTTCTCATCGTGGTCTCAGCTGCTTGTCTCTGCTTTGATATTTCTTGTCAAGGCTACCAGAAATGACTGCTCTCTCTGTCGATCAATCACAGCCCCGGCGCTGTTGCAAGAAGGACCCTGAGATGGCCCAGGGCACACCTGCTCCTTCTGAACAAGCCATGTCATAGTTGATCTCACGGAAATTATCGCTAAAAACAGGCATCGACAAGCCCCCTTCTCCCAGCGCTCTGGCTCTGGCTTGGGGTGGTTTGTTTTACTGGGCGGTGTCGTGCTGCTGCTGCGGCGGTTGCTGCTGAGCCAACCGCGTGGTTCCCCCTCGCCCGCCATGCATGATGGAACGACCTGAACTCCCTTTCTCCTCCGTCACTCATCTGACTCCAGCATCATTTTCTTGAGTCTTTTCCCCCCCATTCTCTTTTGTTTATCTTTCTCTCTTTTGGCCCCTGTTATTCTTCTTCTCTTTTTTTTTTTTTTTTTTTTTTTTTTTTTTTTTTTTTTAA
>CVMT01000003.1:554820-596326 GCA_000985935.1 Talaromyces islandicus | reverse complement strand
TTTTTTTTTTTTTTTTTTTTTTTTTTTCTTTTTTAAATTTTTTTCCCTTTTCCCATCTACAGCTATTTCCAACCAGCCTCTAATAGAGCTGTGGTGTGGTGACTCGAAAGCCCGCACATGATGACTGTCTGGGCCAGGATATTCCTGCCACTTTATTACTCTTATTACTACTATCGTCGCCTTTGCTGCGACAACTAACGCCTCTACAGATGCTAATGGATTCCAGGCGTGCTTCATCCACCGTTTGACTGCATCGTGTTGCTCTGGCTGGTGATACTCTACTTTACATTCTCTTTTGTCCCATCTTCTTTTCTTTTCTTTTCTTTTCTTTCTTCTACTTCTTCTTCTTCTTCTTTTTCTCCATATTCTTTTTTACTTCGCTCTCTCTCCCCTTTCTCTCCCCCATCATCTTCTATCCTACCTCCTCCCTGCATGCATCACCACCGTCCGCCAGGCACGTGCTGCTGCCTCGCCGACCAATGCGCTATGCCGAGAAGGGCTAGTGCTACAAGCCTTGGGCGAAAACAGTACGGTGGGTCCCTTTCAGGCTGCTGACTGGTGCATCCATGGTGACTGTCGCCCGCGGCCCACGGCGCCTAGCCTGTCCAGGCAACAGACCGGCCGATCCCAAGGACTGGCACTGTGAGGCAGCGCGCTCACTGGCCAGCTGCCCGCGGGTCCAGCTGCGGCTGTGCTGACTGGCCATCCGTGCGGGGCGCGCTAAGCCCGATCTCGACGACCCCCCCTCAGCCGGGCCCACGAGCGCTTCGACCAGAACATCCAAGGCGCTCGCGAAAAGACGTGACTAATCCTTCGATCGCAAGTTCTCTGGCTGTCTGTTTTGCTCTGTTCTGCTCGGTTGCGCCTCGACTGTCGGATCCCTCCTTGTTTTGCCCAGTTTCTCGCCTGCACGCGGTTTGCACTCTCTCTCACTATCTCGCTCTCGCACAGTGCATCCCACCTTTCCAAGGGCGACTCATACTGCCACTGCCTCTGCCACTAATTACCACCACTCGCGCAGCCGGCCGCCAACCCCCTCGGGACCGCGCCTTTCCTCTTTTGCCTGCGTCGCCTGGGTCCTGCGCGACCTTCAGGCCAGTCCCGACGCTGTCTGTCTTCCTCTTCCTCGCCCTCCTCTCCCTCCTCTCTCTTTCTCACCCATCCTCCCTGCCTACCAAAATCCCCCTCCCGCGTCCGTTTTCCTCCCTCACGCCCCTGATCCAGGCCATTTGGACGCTTCTCTTCTTTTTTTCCTCTTCGTTCTTGCCACCTTCCTCCTTGGAACTCACCCCTTTCGGTCCGCTACGCCTAGTTTTTTCAACCATCCGGAAACGCCTCAGACTCGAGTCCTTTTTCTCTTCTTTTCGCCTCATTCGCGTCTAGCCATCCAGCGACTGTCGTATCCTTCCACTTATCGAACGCGATCCCCTTTTTGCCGACCGTTGCGACCGTTGAAATCGTTGACGACAGCAGTCACAATCCATCAACCTGCCCCGAGTCTGGATCAACTCACCCACACACACCATCGCGACCCGTCCGACTGGTATTTCGCTTCCATTTCTCATCCCCCCTATCTGTCGACATTCTTCTCTCGTGTGATCTCGACTTTTTCCATCGCTTCCGCTCTTCCCGTGTCGAGTCAAAAAGAGAACACCTCGTACTCCTCAGGCGCCTTCGCTCCCCGTGGCTCGCCCTGGATCCCAGCAGCATCGACGTGGCTATTGAAAAACAACGCTTGTCGTGCGTCTCCATCGACTCCCCGCAACTGCTGATATGCACGTTGGGGAAGTCAGCCATCAAACTGGGTGCTGAGGAACGTTTGTCACTACCTGTTGAGGGAAAGGGGGCTATCTGTCGGATTATGACAGATACCTCCTTGCTCGCAACAACGTCTTCGACCGGAGACCCGTTCCCGGTCGCCGCCCTACCTCACTCCCCGGTGCCAAACAGCGCCGTCTCGGAATCCGTCGCGGTAGATGAAGATGAAGAGCCCTACACCATCAAATGCATCTGTGCCTTTGAGGATGATGACGGGAACACTGTCTTCTGCGAAAAATGCGAGACATGGCAGCACATCGAGTGCTACTACCATGGGAAAGAGGTGCCAGACGTGCATTTCTGCACCGACTGCGCCCCTTACCCTCGCTACATAGACGGAAAACGCGCCACCGAACGACAACGGCGATTGCGGGAGCAGAGTGATAGCGGCGACCGAAAGGTCAAGCGATCTGCGGCCAAGGCCCAAAAGAAGAAGCTCAGCAAAGAGCACGACCAGGTCAATGGTCACCACGTTCGAAGTGATTCCAACTCGCGAGATCCACCTAACCTCGCGAAGCGCTCCAAGTCAAGTCATAAGCCGTCCGCTTCGATGACTTCGGTCTCGAATCCGCCCAAATTGGCTGCAGAGCCACGGAAGAGATCCGGCTCAGCCGTCAATGCAGTGAGTCCGACCAAATCCTCTGGTCCGCTCATTCCTCTCTACTCGACCGAATTCCTCCATCTTTACGACAATGACCAAGGCCACGTAAACATGAACAGCAATCTAGTTGTCAGCCTGCAGCTGTTGGCCGACATGGGCTCGTGGCTCAAGGACCCCTCTTCTCTCCCTAGCGCGGCCGCCGGGCGCTCCTCCCAGGACACTTTCACTTTCGCTGATGCCCTGGATTCCTCGCAATGGCCTGAGCTTTCGATCAAGACTATGTTTGACGACGACCTCGAGGTTGACGGTATCCGGCCAAAGTGGAAGGGCGTTAAGACTGGAGGCACTGTGCACAAGGATCAAATCGTTGGCGAAATCAAGGGCAAGGTTGGGCAGTTGCGCGACTATTGTCTCGATCCGAGTAATCAGTGGCCTGAGCTCAGACACCCCCAGCCTTTTGTCTTCTTCCATCCCCAACTACCGATTTACATTGATACTCGCGAGGAAGGTTCTATCCTCCGATACGTACGCCGTTCCTGTCGCCCCAACGTGACGATGAAAACAGTGATTACCAACGAGATCGAATATCATTTCTGTTTTGTTGCTAACCAGGAAATTGCTGCCGGTTCTGAAATCACCGCTATGTGGTATCTTGATCCGCAACTATTTGCCTCGAACAATCTGGGTAAGCAGGAATCAGGGGACAATGATCAGGAGGAAGCTAAAGCCATCGCCATGAGCAACGTACTTGCTCATTTTGGTGGCTGTGCTTGCAACCCGTCGCAAGCATGTCTCCTGGCCGCGGTAGATCGCCGTCGTCACCCCAGCTCAAAGCAAGTCAATGGCAAGCGCAAAAAGACAAAATCCAGCAAATCAACAGTGTCGCCCACCAGTGCTGGTAGGTCCAACACAAGCCGAGCAGGTAGTGAAGCTGCCATTGATGACGAAACTGGCGACACCCGGTCGACATCGGGCTCTGTCCGCGGTCAAGCTCACAGTCGGGATCTAACTCCCACGCATCCACCACCAGAGTGGGCGTTGCCTGATTCGGAACTATCGGCGCGTGACAGGCGTAAGCTTGCTGCGGTGGAAAAGAAGTTTGAACAGTTAGAGCATGAACAGCCACGGAAGAAGAAACGTGGTAGCGCCGCGAGCCATTCTGGCCAGCCGACACCGCTGCCTACAAACTCGGTATGTCTTTTCTTGTGGATTTCTCTTTTTCTTCTTCTTTACGGTCCCTGGTACTAACACTTTGGACAGAAACAATCAAACTATTCTGGCCAGTCCAAGTCAAAGGTTGAGCGGCGATCAAACTCACCTCCATATCGTACAAGTTCAACGTCAGCTTCAGGCTCCAAGCCACTTTCTATGCGCCCTGTGCTCTCGCGTACCTCTTACGTGGATGGATCTCAGCAAACTCACACGAAAGTTGATTTCTCTCCCCTTGGCCGACGACTGTTGAAACGATGTCATGAGGATAGTGTTAAATTTCAGTGCCCATCCAAGCCGCCGAGTATGATAGCCGATGTCCCAGTTTCCCTTAGTGCCGTGGAAGCCAACAACACTCCTTCTGGTGCGGCGCATTCGCCGAAAGATAGCGAGGATGTCGAGATGACTGATGCTGGAAGCGATGTGACGCCACCAAAACCTAGACCTTCGGATAGGTTTTCTTCTCCGGACGTGATGAGCAAACCACCTCTACCTTCTCTACTTCCCTCTATGGCTGCCCACAATACTCCTATACTGAAAAAGAGAACAAGTGACCTTCATGTTCAGCTTCCTACCAATAATTTCGCTCTTCCGGCAACCAACCTTCCTGGTTCTGCCACTTCTGCATCCATCCAATCGCCGTCGGACTCGCATACACAGCCACCTCAAACGCCTGGCGGCAGTCTCACGGCCCCGAGCCCGGTGAAGAAGAAGATGAGTCTGGGCGACTATCTAGGCCGTCGAGGAACCATGGCGACGCCTACGACGGAGAAGTCGCAAGCTCAAGCAAACAACAGCACTCTCGCCCCTCCAAGCAAACCCGCCCCTCACCTTCAGTCCACAACGCCGCCATTGTCAACAGACGGAGAGCCTCTGAATCTGTCGAGCAATGAGGCGCGGAATGAGACCGATGTTACGATGAAAGATGTTTCCAAACCCCCAATCTCTCCTCCTTATGCTCCTCCTTCACTCGGAATGCCGGACGACAAAGTCTCGTCGACAACATGATACCCTAGATTATTTTTATTTTTATTTTTTCATTTCGTTTGGTTTTAATGTTTGACAAGAGATGTTTCTAATGAATGAGATATCGGATTTTAACCTTTATCACGGCGTTTTCTTGTAATCCAGACAGACAAGTCTGGACAAGGGGTTGTTGGGTCCTTGTTGTCATGTGCTTCGGCCGGCGTTCTCTGGTGTGAGGATTTTACTTTTTTATTTTTTATTTAATGATGGTTCGGAAACAAAACATCAGGGATGAGCGGGGAATACGGTAGATATATGGAACTCCTTTTTTTTCACTTGTTACTTCTATGTAACTGATTGAGAAACAACCACGCGGGGGGTTTTTTTTTTTTTTTTTTTTTTTTTTTTTCTAAAACCAGGTTATCAGTTTGCCTTTTAGCTTCCTTTTTGCTCCCTTTTCGTTTTCACCTTTTCTTTTTCTTTTCTTGATTAATTCAGTGTACATATATTTTTATTTCTTTCTTTCCCCTTTTCAATCTCTCCCTTTTTTAACTTTATGCTATTGAACAATTATTAACTTCCATGAGTTGGTTCCAATGGGTAGAAATGTATTCCGAGTATTTTTTTTTATTTGTATCTATCTATGCTAGACTGTATAGGTAGGCTATGATGCTCTTGACACAGATTCGAAGAGTATTATTTTTCTATCTATAATAGTAAAAAAAAAGTAACTAGGAAGAATGCCCAAAAAAAAAAAAAAATGCCAAAAAAAAAAAAAAGAACACCGCTCGAAATAACCCAGATCTACACACTCCAGTACCGAATAATAATTGGTCCAAGATAAATACCAAAACAAAGAAGAAAGAAAAAGTAGAAGAGAGCCCAGAGAGGCTATCTATTCAACAACCCTTTTGCTTTCATATTCTGCTCAATAATATCCCATATATGCTCCACAATCTCCCTATCCAACCACCTGCCCGCGCCATCCACGCCCTTTTTCTCATCCCAGCGCGATAGCGAGAATGTGCTGACGCCGCGACCCCATTCCCGGATTTGCGTGGGGACGTGGTCACCGGTCATGTTGACGTGAATGCCGGCCGCGTGCCGAAAGAGTTCGGGCGGGTTGGTCCATTTGTAGGATTTGAACTGCCATGCCTGGCCGGTGGTGAACACGGCGACGAGGCGTTGCCAGTAGTCGGGTTTGAAGTTGGTGGTGCTGTCGGCAAGGATGAAGCGTGTTGGGCGGCGGCTTCCACTGCCACCGCCACTGCTTGCGGTGCTGCTGCTCTTTCCGGGGCCACCGCCGCCGGTGGTGGAGTCGCCGTTGATACGCAGTTGGCGGGTGATGATTTGCAGATTGGATGTGGTGTGAGATGCCAGTGTAGGATGGTCAGGCGGCACAAAGACACCGTCTTGGAGGAAAGATTTGATATTGGAAAGCCGGATGGGCGACGAGGCAGAAGGGGAGAGGAGGATGATAGGGTCGACGCGGCGTGAAGAAGAAGAGGAAGACGAAGAAGATACTGATGTCGGAGGCTTTTTGGGCAGCGCGAGCCCTACTGAGGGCGCTGGCAGGATTCCGCCTTTGCCAGGTACTAGTTTGTTCGCGCCGGGGCGAGCATTGCGATTCCGGCCGAGGAAGATTTCAGCTGTTTTGCGAACGTGTGAAAATTCCTGCAAGTATCATCATTAGCTTCAACATAATATAAATATATATATATATTTTCTTTTTTTGGAGGAAAACAAGGCATACCGTTGGTTTGATGCCACGCAGGACAGTATTCCGATCACCCAGCTTCCGCTCTCCATTGTAAATCTCCTGCAGCCGAGGATCGATCACCTTGGCCGGCCGTGCTGTTCCAGGGACAGCTGCAGCAGGCGCCGTTGGAGCTGCCACTGCTGCTTCTTCCAACGCTGTAGCTGCAGCTGTAGGAGCTGACACTGCTGCTGCCGCCGCCTCGGCCGCCGCAGCGGCGCCTTCCAGCGGCTTGATATATTCACTATCATCAGAGGCGCCTTCGAGCCAAGTGATCAAATCCAAGCGTTCCACAAAGACCAGGTTTAGGATTTGCTCTTCTTTCCCGCCGGCACCGTCGACCTTTTTCTTCAACGCTTCATTGACTTCCTGCGCTGAGGTGATGTATTCGGGAATCGCGACGTCCTTTTTCTGCCACGCGAAGAAGATACTGCGCAGGTCCACGGAGGTGTCATTGCTCGCCGCCGAGACAAAACGTGTCTCTGTGTTTAGTGGGATGGTATGCGGTGCTGGGTGTGAGAAGAATAGGTGGCTGGCCTGGGCAAGATCGTCGGTGATGCCCTCGTTGGCAGTCGAGGCGTCCGACGAGGTCGTTGGAGATGGCAGGGCTTGCGCGGCAATGGCCCGTCGCAGCGAGAGCAAGGGGTCTGAAACAATTGAGTCGGTTGCCATCGCGAATGGCAGACTCTCCGGTATTGAGAGAGTTGTTGCGGTGGAGGTTTGTCGAGACTTGCAAAGGACTGTCGGTCTTCTTTTGTCTTGATGCTGGGAGAGCAACGACCGATGTGGGTCCATCACGTGACATATATACAACTCTCGAGTACGTTGGGACAAAGACTTCGACCTGCATTGCTTAGTCTTAGTAAGTGCTACTTTCATATGCACCCTCAGATATTAAAATGTTCAGATTGGTATATCTAATCTCTTACTGTATACATAATCAATTATGTACAACAAATGCAGGTAGGGTCTGCTCGACCTGACAGAGTACTAGGACATGTCAAAAAAAAAAAAAAAAAGCAAGGGAAATAATAGTCAAAGAATGATGCCCAGCCTCCCATGACACGCTGAATGCACAAGGAAACGGCAAAGAGGTATCAACTTCCAAAAAAAAATGCTGAGAAATGAGAAAAATGCAATTAGAAAGAAAGGCGAAAAATGAAAAGAAAAAGTCTCCAAAAACAATGACTCAAAAAAAGGTCGAAGTAACAACGCCTGTCCAATGCTTCAGAGATTGCTCTCTTATGCTGTAATTCCCAGATGTGGCGGTGAAAAAGAAAAGAAGAATATAGATCCGTCGCAAAATAAGTGGCAAGAAATGTTAAAAAGTCGAGGGGCCATTCCATGTCTATCGTGCGACCCGTAGAATGCAAGGAAAATCGTAAATTTTTGACCGATGATTCTTCGGTCTGAAACGTTCTGAAACCGATATTTCATGTCGACAAGAACACCAACGGAAAACGAAGGAACAAAAATGCTGCATCAAAATAACCCTCACGTCCTCACCGAACGGCTTAGCGAACGTTCGGGGACCGGGGCGGGCGTGGGAGAGTACGCTCGGCCATTCGCTCCCAGATCGAAGTCATGCTCCTGCAAGACAATAGAGTACTTGGGATCACGGACAAACTTGGGGACCGAGTCCTAGGCACAGTTAGACAACGGAAATTAGGGAAGAATTTGTTGGGGGGGGGAATAAACTTACGCTGGACATCAATTTGAAGACTGAAGTCTGGGCCAGTTCAAACAGATTGACAACCTCCTGAAGGCTTTTGAGCATGGACTCGTCGTTACCAACAGCCTTGGTCATGCGGCTTGCGAGACTGTTACGCAAACCGTGCTCGATGTTAAGCTCGCAGGGCGATCCTGGAGCCAAGAAAGCATTGTAAAGTCCGTAGGCGGCAGCCAGGGTTTCCCGCACGGTATCCATCTTTGTGAAAGCGCCGGCCTTTTCGAGCCGGTGGTAGTTTGCCGTAAACTCCGAGACATCGACGTAGAAAGACAGGTTCTCCTCGCACAGCGAGTAGCGCAGGAATTCGCGGAACAACAATCGCAAGGCAGCGTCGCGCAAGATATGATTAAGGCGCGCATTGTTGGAGTCTCGTGCGCCCCGATTATCATATTGTGACACGGCACTCCGGTCGCGGGCAATCCACCCACAAACTCGTTGGCCATGCTCAGTCACTGTGTAGATGGCGTATTTTGTGGGTTGGAAATCCACACCAGTGGGCTCCTGCTGGGCAAATTGCCGGTCCTCCTGGACAGATGTGATCATACCATGCTTGATAAACAAGGCAGCAATCAGACACGTTTCCCGGCGGTCGTTGGTTGTCGAGCAGTCCATCAACCAGTCGACAGCAGCCTTACCGGTGAATGTTTTGGTATAAATCTTGTCGCCAACTTTCCGCTCCTTAGCCATCTTGACTCCCACCAGACCATTTGAGTAATCGCTCAATGAATCCGAGTCCGAGTTGGAAATAGAAGACTTCAAGTTGGGTCCGTCTTGGCCAGCAAAACGACGAAAGATGACTTCAATGGTGGAACGGTCTGTTGAGAGCTTGTCGGTGTCGGTATCTCTTTCCAGGTTGACCAGCTGCATGGTATTTCGCGGTGAATCCATGACATCCATGACGTGGCGAGCAGTTATGCCGTTTCTTTGGCAGAAGCGGTGAAGAATGTTAATTCCTTTGGGCGTGAGTTGATACAGACCACCCTTCATTGGGAAAAATGTAGCGCTCCGGCTGTCAATGGCTTCGATGAAACGAGCGTCGACAAAACGCTGGCAAACCGAGCGAGCCATCTCCTTGGCCATAGAAAATGTGGTAGTGGTGGTTGTCGTCACGATGCGCGATGGGTCTTTGGGATCGGGCATCCGGTTGGATTGGGAAAACTTAAGAGAACCAAGATTGTTGATTGCCTCTTCCGAGGTGAAGGTGTGTTCAAACTTTGTGAAACGCACACGGTGGGTGTCCAGCTTCAAACTAACCATCAACGTCGAGAACAGATCGTTGAAGTCCTATAGAAGAATTAATTTATGGCCATCTACAACAGATCGATGTGGAAAAGTACCTTTGTGAAGGGACGGTCATCCTCCGTCATGCGAAGCAGCCTTGACGAGGTCTGATGCATCTTACTGGGATTATCGGTGTCGAGCTGAACAGAAGAGTTCGAGTCGCGAGGCAGCAGTCGCACGGTGTTTCGGCGGGACAACGTGGTGCTGGCGCGATAGTTTGTCTGGAAGGACTCCTCGTCGGCGAGAAGGGTCTCGTCACTGCTGAAGCGCGAGGACTTGGGCTGCTTGGACAGGCTCGCCGAGGAGGTGCTGGTGCGCAGCGAAGACGCCGGAACAGGGCCAGATCCTCGCGAGGCGAGATTCGCAATCGCGTTGGAGGTTTTCTCAATGGCAGTCAGGGCAATGGACCGGCGACTCGCTCTCGAAAGGGAAGCGGCGGGGGGGATGTCAGCAGTGGTGTTTGAGGTGGCGGCGGTCGAAGGCGACTTGGTGAGCAGGTATGGCGAGGAAGCGGGCGGATCTGGAAGCTGATTGCCAGCAGATGTCGTGGTCATTGAAAAGTAAAGCCCAGGTCAGGAGGACTAGGGGAGGATGAGGGGAGGGGAGGAGGGGGGGCGGATGATGGATGATCGACGGGGAATTAAAGGCAGGTCGAGGCAGTCAGGCACAGGGGGGGTAGAGGAGGAGGAAAGCAGTTGAGCAGCCAGAAGGGAAAAAAAAAAAAAAAAAAAAGAGATTGGTGATGTAAAATTACCGTGGGCTGGTGGGATGGGACAAACGGGAGCGACGGGCAGGCCACGAGTGCGACCAGGCGAAACGACGTGCAGCAGGGACCCAGTCGGGCGATTATGGAGCAGCGAAGATGGAGCATCCACGACCGCATGTGGTGTAGGCTGAAGGACCGCGGTGATGCGCCTGGGGTGGCCGTGCTAGCGTCCGCCGTCTGTCCTGCAGCGGCTAGCCGTAAGTTTTGCATAAAAGCAGCACCCACCGCTCGGTACCGTTCGCTTACGGCGGTATCGTACCGTCACGCCCACCCGTACGGCACTAGGCCCGGACACCAAGACAACGTGCCAACCCCGTGCCCAATCGCGGCGCCGCATGCAGCCCAAAAAAGCAGCCGCCCGCCGATCTGCAGTATTGCAGACACGTAATATTACGCCTGAATATTATGCACTCGCAGTTAAGAGGCTACCCCCTGCAGACATACATAGATATTACTGTCCGAGGCCCTTGACTATACTATGAATGTGCCCTATAAAAAGAGCAACAGCATATTGACACTACGTACCATCATAATCGACTCGCCACATAATCTCGCCGTTGATCGCGATGCCCATCAAGTGGGCCAGGCCAAACCCTGTCGGATGATCGGCGGAACCTAGCCCTGTTAGTTAGCAGCAAAACATTGTACGTAATGCACTGATCAGGTAACCTTGCTGAAGATAGGTGCCCCTACTGCTGTTTGCGGAAGTGAGAAAATTATCAGTCGTTTGTTAATTGTCCTTTTGCAACCCTGCGTAGGATTGAGAAAAGAAATAAAGAAACAAAATACGTATGACAATAATTTCCCTCTTCTTTTTTTCTTTTTTTTTTTTTTTTTTTTTGCCTTTCTTCTCGGTGGTTACCCGGTTAATCCGGCTTACTAGGGTTCTCGATGCCGGAACCCGACAAAGTTTTGCGTCTGCTGAAAATCGCCCTCCATGGATTGGCAACGGGATGTATCATTTTTCAGATCAGTATTTCACAAGCGATAATAATAGCAGTAGTAATCAGATTTTGACCCAGCTGAAAGCCAGGGTGATCCTCCCCAATGCATGGCAACTGCATTCTTGGCCGAGGTAACGATCATCCACGAGGACATTATTAACAATGATACTATATCTTTGCCTTTCTTATACCCGCAGTAATAATATGACAATGATGCAAAGCAATTAATACTAATTACTTGATCGGCAGTTGACAGCGGCAGCTCCCTCAAAAAGGGGTGCAGCCTGCAGCGTTCCGAAGTACATGCTACGTCCATGTACGTCTCTCTGGTGCTGCACAGATACGGAGTGGTCATAGTAACGGTAATAATAATACGTCCGACCGAGCGACCC
This sequence comes from Talaromyces islandicus, assembly GCA_000985935.1. NCBI lineage: Eukaryota > Fungi > Ascomycota > Eurotiomycetes > Eurotiales > Trichocomaceae > Talaromyces > Talaromyces islandicus. Next base: position 584,864 of record CVMT01000003.1, on the reverse strand, counting down.
ACAAGCACCGGATAAAACCTGTAACAAGTGCGATACCACCGCACGTTGAAGACTATTCAGGAATCTGTAACTCCGTACTCCGTACGTATTATGTATTATTCAGTGGTCAAATTAAGTTAGTCCAGAGGTCAGACCATCAACACGTTTCATCACCAGGCTCAAAATTGCACGTGGGAAAATAGCGTTGGGCATGCCCGACCCCTCGCTGCTATTTATTTTGCCGTTCTTAGATAATAATCATTTTCAACACGAGTCTTTTTTTTTTGGCTACTGTATCACCTCTTTTTGCAGTGATTTTTAGGTGATTGGTAATAATATGATAAATGATAAATAAATAATACATCAGTTTTTGGTTTGTTACGAGTCATTATTTGCTCCATTGCTTCCCGGCGGGAACCGACACCACGTGAAGTGGGGTAAAGTGGGCTCGACCGACTAAAAGCGGTGAAGAGCAACTTTGTAAACGAAAGGCGAAAAAAGAAAAGAGGAAAAAGCACAAGGAAAGAAATCCGGGGTGGGGTGAGGATCATCATCCCTTTTACCTTGGATAACCCCCAACCGAGGTGGCGAACCGAGAGCTTACCGATCGATTACTCGACATGAAGCAAGCCATTTAGATTTGACAGGTCAAGGGAAGAAAAAATTTAAAAATAATTATTTTCTTTTCAAAGATAAATCCGTACGGGTAAAAGTCTATACGGCACCATGCAAACGTGCTCGGGCTGCAAAAGCTTCTTTTTTTGCGCCATGAAAGATATCCTTGTCCCACGTGGGCACACGTGGTGTCCCGTCCAGGTAAGGAGTCTAGCCAAGCCTTAATCGGGTACCAGATATGGAGTTTTTCTTTTTTAACTTTTTGTTCGCGTTCACCTGCCTGCTTTATTTTACTTTTCAGCTCAATAATAATAATGATCTAGTACAATGTATAGTTTAAGAAAATGCGAATACAATACAAATACTCACGAATCAGGTACCAACGGGCCAAGAATTAATCTCAATCAGCCCGCTCTTCATAGGTCGGCCTGGAAGACCGCGCGCTCAACACCCATGACTCACTGCTGTCTCATCAAGTCCCAAACAAATCTCCAAGGAGATCCGGGAAGAAGGAACGGAAATAAAAACATACAGGTCACATGAACCTCATTGTACGAAATAAATTAGTTTGGCGGGGGGGCTGTCCCACTTGACACTGACGAATGAGCTAGCAGCAGGTGTTGGTTACTAAGTACGCAGTTAAGTATTACAGGCAATCGATCTACAATTCGTCCCTTCAGATTCGGGCTGTATGTACTTTTGTTGAATCGTCCAGCATTAAAATCCGGATACTCGGAAAGTCTAAACTGGCGGTGAACCGTTTGTTACTTGCAATTTTGACGTATAGCCAACAAAATCCTACAACGGACGAATAATACCACAATAAAATCGTTGTACATTATTTATTTTGTTATGGACACCTATACGTATAAAAGACATCAAAGGATGATTACTGTCTACTCTGTATCATACTGTGAGTACGGTAGTACTACGAGTCAGTGGTCGCCGCGTATAAGCATGCTCGGTGGGCCGCCACGCGGCAGCTCGGAATGATAGGAGTCCAAGTCCTTAGTAATAGGCAGATCTTATCATAGGCATTATTATTATTAGTAGTAGTAGTAGTAGTATTATATTATTTTGTCGCAGTATCAACTTTGAGTCTTCCAACTTAACCCGCTGAAGAAGGGCTTACTTTTGTTTTTTGTTTTTGTTTTTTTTGTCTGTCTATACAATTTTCCCACGGCCAAGTTACTCCCATCTACAGGACGCATTTATTCCCGCTAGGCTGATCCGTTGTTACCTAAAAGAGACTAAGTTCCACCGCCAAGAAACCGAGGAATATGCAGGATCACGGGACTCGGATACCGAGACTTGCCGTATTGTATTCGTTACAGTCTCTGTAATTAATTAATATGTAAATTAATTACGGCGTCATTCCTTATCTCTCTAACCGCCACGTGGGAGATTACGCTAGCCAGTACCATATCTTGCGAAAATTTCTTAATTTCACCCGCAATCACCCGTCTACATGCTTGTTATAGATTATCTTTTTGAGGATTCAGAATAATTTGATCAATTGACATTTTTTGCCACTTTCGGGAGCTCGCTTATAACTGTGCTCGACCAGATTTAGGCGCTCAAATGCTAAGATATTTTTTTGCATAATACATGTATGAATCATGGACTTGCGCGCCACCCACTCAGCCTCACGTTTAGCGAGAGTTTAATGCGAGTAATCCCACGGAACCCCTTTGATGACAAAAGCATCGACCTGATAATAGTCATCATTACGGAGTACAATAACCATAATGATATCAATCAAGAACAAGAAAGGACCGTATCTTTGCTGACCGTTGAAATCGCTGCACGGGCAGGACGAAACTCACAAATTAACTCCCTAGTTTCTCACGTAGTCATTCAAACAAGGCAACCTATCAGAGAACCTCAGCTGTTGAAAATGTCCGGCTCGAGAGTTCAATACTCCCCCGTTGGGACTAGGGGGAAGCAATAGCCTTGTCTACTATGTTATTAACGTCCCGATGCTAGTTTGTGTCTGAAACCACCAGTTTGACTCCAAAACTTGACGCATGACAAAGGGGCGTCATCACATGATTTGGTTTCTATACGAGCGAGAGCCAAAAGAAAAAAAAGAAAGAAAGAAAGAAATAGGGCTTACGGCCATATGGCTGAAAGCGGAAGGGCTGAAAATGCTGACCGACCCAGCAGACTGGAAGCCAATAACGTCCTATTGTAACTCTGTTGGAAGAAAGAATTGCTGACCGGATCGATACTTCCCGCCCTTGGACACGTCAGTCACCGCCCTTCCCCTTCAGGCCGCCTTCTCCTCGGAAAGGCGGATCATAATCCTAGGATAATAATAATGTGGATATAAACACGCGATGCCAAGGGTAACTAGCAAAGGAGTAGAAATCTCCGGATCTTGGCGGTTCCAGATAAATTCAGGCATCCTGTATCACAATTTGACAATTTTAAAAAAAGGAACAATTCATCGTTAAGCGATAGGGCCAGCCAATTACAATCGTATTCTGTGTCGTTATTGGGGCAAAAAAAGAGGTATAACATATAATATACGGATATGTATTTGTATTATATAGTGTGTATACGGCTACATGGACGTAATTTCATTGCGTAATTTTCGGTAACGGAAAAAAGCTAATCGGGACCACGCGGTACTCCGCTTTCACTAGCACAATCTGCAAAAGAAAAAACACGTGGGAGAAAAATTTAGAGAGAAGGAAAAGGATGAAACGAGAGGGGGGCTTGTAAATTACGGGAAAATGTACATTACAGGTAGTCAGGGGATCCACCACACATCTCCGAAATGGTAAAAGCAGCGGTAAGTTAATTCCCAATACAGCCCTATGGCCGAAAGAGGGTCCCATGGGCTGCCACAAGGATGTATTCTTTTGAAGCGAGTGAATCCAGTCGTTCCTTCTACTTATGATGAATAATCGTTGAAGTGTGAGATTCTAGGCGAACATTTCCGGGTTAAATTATTATTATTTTTTTTTTTTTTTTTTTTGGTTTTGTTTTTTTGGTTTTGTTTCTTTTTTTCAGCTCTCTAATATTACTGTTTTGGACATATTCCCAATACGTCGTGAGCACTGAGCGGCCCTCGTATCGACTTACCAGCATGGCGAATAAATCTACTCCGTATTCGTAATAATTGACATGATCCTCGCTTACCACGTGAGCGGCGTGTCTGTGCTCTGTTGTTGATCGCAATAATACGCATTGAAATGTGAAGAATCACTCAAACTCGGAAAGAGTCCGATTTAAGGTTCGATTGTAAACAAGTTTATTAAAATAAAAAAGGTCGCCGAGTCTGATTTTTGGCTTTTCTTTCCCTCTGATGCTTCCCGACCGAAGCTCCACTTGAGCGGGTCTAGCCGCTTCGAGGTAAGAACGCGCAATAGGGTTTCTGTTTGAGGAAAGAGCTTAGTCGTGCTTGCTGCATACAATCCTATTATATGTAGCATATAGTTAATATATACCATAATAGTACGCAGTATATGATGCCACATAATAGCCACATCTTATTCTTACTTGCACCAGCGAATCATCCAGAGAACGGCGCAAACTCCGTACTTTTGTAACAAACGTTAGTTCCCCAAATTTTGGGTCCTGCGGCCGCTCGTTTCCGAATATCCCAACATGTGGCAGTGCTGGCCCAGGCCCACCTAGCCATGGTCTTGGTCCAATTAAGGTGGCGACAAATCCTTGTTCGTTGAACCATGTGTTTTTTTTGCTCACGCGCTTTTTCGATCGGCTTATGGGGTCAGCTTGTACCTTGTCGCACCAATAATTGTTCAAAGTCGGGTCTCGGTGAAAGCGATGAGCAAACATGACGAAAAGTTCCGCCCCGCTTACAAATTACATCGTGCACGTGACTTTACTCACATACATGGTTTGAATGGTCTGAAGTGTCCAGCGATACTGATGCCCATTCTTATTATTACTATGTGAACTCAAGTGAATTCCTCAGGCATTTGATTGAATTCTATGTAAATTTGGTTGCCAAAAACATTGAGAATTTGAAATATGTGGTACTATGTATTAGCACATAGTGAATGTACGGTATAAGGTTGCAATAACATAAAATATTTGGATCATTTTTATTAAAACGAAGAAGGAAGGAAGGAAGAACAAAACACAGTCCCTAAATATAAAGCAGGGTATACCGGTATAAAAATGATGATTTAGTCCGATGTGGAGGAGACAATGTGGAGAGCGCCTTCCTCCACATCACATAAACGCGGGGTCGCACTATTTTACTTGCTTCTTATTACTGCATCACTCTGGAGAGACTTAGCTGCCTTTCATTTTAACTGGACACGCCTTCTAACACCTGCAAATATCCCTGTTGCCATTGACCAATCGACTAACACCCTTCTCTCATAACTTTGAGGGATCTTCAGTCTCTTGTTCGGGAGCCCGCTTCGGGTCATTTCAACCCAGTACCCTGATGGACACATGAAGACCAAGGAAAACAAGCTCCTTTTCGCTGCTGAGCTGGAAATTCGCATCATGACACGAGGAGAAATGACTTCAATACCTAATCGCACGCTCAAAGTTGCCTTTAGTGAATATGTGATTGCTTCGAAGATTCGGCGTGATATAGCCATCATCTAAACGAGTTCTGTCTTTTCGGTAGACAATATACCGAGTGAGTTCATACAGTTGCATTACCAAAGGAGGGGAAGTAGCAATGCCTCTATGTGCTGTCTATTTATATGCCAAACAACATAGCCACTCATTGTCCCTGCTAAGCCAGCGAGAAAGGGGTACACGGCATTTGCAATGCATCTCCTTTTTCTCACAACAGTGGCCATAGCCATCCAGGGTGTGCTTGCAGTTGGCACCAATGATCAGGTTGAAGCTGATATCTACTATGGGACCTTCCAGAATCCCTCAGCAAACGTTAGACCACGCTTCCGCTACTGGGTAAACGATGCATCAATGAACCTCAGCATTGTAGCAGAGGATGTGAAACAGATGGGCCAGCTTGGGGCGGGGGGACTTGAGCTCCTGGGTTATTATTTTTATGGGGATGCATCATATTCCAATGCGGTAGCGCCGTCTCTCCAAACGGACTGGACAACATACGGTTTTGGTGGCCAAGCATGGAGTAAGATCTTTTTCCCTTACCGAGGACGTTGAAAAAGGAAATCTGACTTGATACTTGGCAGAGGACTTGCTCAACACCGTTCTGACTGCAGCGAAGAAATATGAGCTCATTGTGGATTTTGCTATGGGCCCCAATCAAGGTGCTGGTGTCCCAGCACCGTACGATGATGACGGTCTACTCTGGGACCTTGCTGCGTTCAACCAGACCGTCACCATTGGCGGTAGCTTTAATGACACCCTCCCTGGATGGGGCTCAGGCTCTTTAGTTGCAGCTGTCACTGGCGTTGTCATCAACTCAACCGATAGCACACATAAGACGCTCGCCAAGAGCTCTCTGGTCGATGTTACAGACCTCGTCGGTTCGAGTGGACAACTCCAGGTGCAGTTCAATTCTACAAACGGAGTAGAAAATGTCGTGTTTGCCTATTACTTGATCCACTCGGAATATCGCGAAGTTCAAAGCCCTGCTGACGTCCCGGTGGCTGTCCCACAATCCCCAGTTACGACGTACGCTCAGAACGGATCATGGGTGGTCGACCATTACTCTGCCAAAGGGGCCCAGGTAATCATAGACTTTTGGAACCAGTCGCTGCTTGATGAAGGAACGAGTGAGCTCATCCGCGAAGTGGGTAATTATATGTGGGAAGATAGCCAAGAATTCAGCGTGTCTACCTGGTGGACCCCTCTTTTCCAACAGGCTTTTCAAGCAAATCGCGGCTACAGTGTTAACAAGTTTATACCCCTCCTGGTTAGCTCGAATGTTACCTATACCACCGATGAAGCTGATGCCGGTGCCAGTCACATTGTCGACTATCAGCAGACCGTACGTATTTCTTTCCATATGTTCTAGACAGGTACAGAAGAACCATGCTGACTTTTAGTGAAGCTTACGGAACTGAACGCTGAATATCTTGATACTTTAACAGAATGGAGCCAAGGTCTAGATATCCAGTTCTCAGCTCAGGTGGTCTATAACTTGGCCATGGACATGCTAGCTAATATCCCTCACGTCAACGGCCCCGAGTGCGAAACTCTGGGCTTTAACAACAACATGGACAGCTACAGACAATTTGCAGGTCCTGCTCACCTCGCCGGCAAACGCATAATATCTAACGAGGCCGGCGCGGAGATATTCAAGGTATACCAAGAGCCTGTCTCCGAGGTAGTATGGTCTCTGAACCGTGCCCTGGCCATGTCTGTGAATCAATTTGTGCTTCATGGCTATCCAAACTCGGGAAATTACGGTAATACAACGTGGCCTGCTTTCACAACTTTTGAATACCTATTTTCGGAAATGTACGGCCCTCAACAGCCGGCATTTGCATTTTACTCAGACTTCATAAACTGGCTTGCCCGCCATCAGTTTGTCTCGCAGACCGGCATTCCCAAGGTAGACATTGCCTTTTGGTCCAAGTCTACCTCTTACAAGACCGTGCCAACAGTATATGGTTCTGTCGACTTGCAGGAAGCAGGTGAGCGCTCCTCCATAGTCCTCTATTCCTCCCGCCATTAGTCCTAACTCTTCCTTTTATTACTAGGCTATTCCTACGAGTATCTAAGTCCTGATAACTTTGTGCTTCCCGAGGCTTACGTTGCGAATGGAATCCTGGCGCCAAATCGACAGGCGTTTAAGACTTTGGTAGTATGGGCTAATGAAACTCTTACTGCGAATGGCACGGCCAAACTTGTCGATTATGCCCACGATGGACTTCCGATTATCTTCAGTGGGGGCCTTCCCTCGAACTTTAGCGGGTACAATCCTACAGCCAAAGCATCGGCCATCGAGTCTGTTAAGAATCTCACGTCTTTGTCTAACGTTCATGTTGTTTCATATGACGGCCTTGCAGAAACACTCCAGTCACTCAACATTTTGCCCCGGACATCTGTTACTGCAAACGGGACTTGGTATACGTACTGGAGACATGATACAAACACTTCGACAGATTATGTCTACGTATACAACGACGCAGCAGGGATTCCTTCTGGACAGGGTTTAACAAATGGCAGCATATCATTTGAAACAACCGGAAAGCCCTTCTTGTACGATGCCTGGTCGGGGAATGTGACTGCTGTTTCCTCCTACCAGCAGTCAGATACTCATATCGAGATCCCGCTTCAACTAGCCGGCAACCAGTCTATTATCATCGGCTTTAACACGACCTCTGAACACCAAGTCCACGTACGAGAGAGTTCGGAGGGAGTATTAGCCGTTGTAGAGGATGTGAACTCCCTGGCCATTTCCAGATCGTTTGATCAGCAGTCCCGTTCAATTAGCCTTTCGAACGGTGTCTCAGTAACTCTTGCCCCAATGCTTACCCCAGCCTTTACGCTCAACAACTGGACCTTAATAGTTGAATCGTGGAAACCGCCTTCTGATATCTATAACATCGAGCTCGGCCCGACACGCAGTAATTCTACGTTCCAAGTCCCGACCCTACTTCCTTGGAACCAGATCTCATCATCTTTAGCCAACATATCTGGAGTTGGTTACTACACAACGACATTCAACTGGCCACCGCAATACTCGTCGTCTTCTTCCAACCAGACAAATGTATCCGGTGCAGTCATCGATTTGGGTCAGATTACACACACAGCCCGCGTCAGTGTGAACGGACAGGCATTACCTCCACTTGACATTACCTGGGCCAGGTACAATATTGGAAGCCTGCTTCGAGCCGGTCAGAATACGGTGCAGGTGATTGTCAGCACTCCTCTCGGAAATGGGCTGCGCACATTCTGGAGCCAACTCGAAACCAGTGGCGTGTTTGCGTCGAATGTTACCTCGCCACCTGGTGAGGCAGATTATGGGTTGATTTCTCCGGTGCAGATTGTTGCGTATCGAGCGGATCGTGTTTTTGATTATTGATTATGGGATAATTTTCTAGGAAATGAGAAGTTATCCGCTCATGTAATATTCAATATGTCTACTTTATAAATTACATGTGTAGATGCCTGTCATTCTTTACGCGAATGCGATTCAATCTTCAAAGTTAAAGTACCAAATAAACTCTAATTTTCATGCATAGTAAATACAACTTACCTTGGTATTGGTAATTGCCGTATTTAACAGACACCAATAAATTCCAAAATTGAGAAGAGGGAAAAAAAAAAAAAAAAAGTTGCTTGACGAATGCGGTATGTGGCTGAATAATAGCTCAAAAGGGCAAAATGTGGCTGACCCAGTGGAGAAACATATGTTTTAAAGTTTGATAGAGAGGATTTTCATCTATCCACCCCTTTCTTTTCCATGTCCTACGTACTACGTAATATATAGTAATAATAAACTTTAATAGAAAAAAGACGGCTGTTATCATCCCATGGCCACATGCATGCAAATCATGTTTCCGCTAGTCTGTTTCTTCAGGCCACATCCCTGTCACGCTATACCACTTGCATATGTAGTAGTATGTATTATTACAATTATTTTTTTTTTCCTTGTCTTTGTTTGTACAAGAAGACGTTAGCCCCTAGTTTAGTGGTATTGTAATTCATCTTTATCAGGTTTTTATGAGGTGTTTTTTTTTCTTTTTTGGATTGCGTACCGTGCATGTCAACCGCGTCTAAACAAAATACATGTAATATATCCAAGATATGTTGCATGACGCATACGTGTAAAGTATAAATAAAGTCTTCAAATGTTGATTTCCTGCCTGCACAAGTGATTCATCTGTTTCGTTTTATTACAGTCGAGTCCAAATACACAGCATATTCGTGATACGGAACATGGGGCAAGTCAAAAGCGGCAACATTGTATGCCCAAAAATGGAAATACGACTTTGCGTCCTTAAATGTTAAAACCTAAATAGAGGGCATAAAGCTTTCGAGACCCCTAAATCTGAAAGGTATAACCTCTTTAAGATTATTAGGTATCCAGGAGTCTAAGAAAGGTTTGTATATATATATATATATATATATATCTTTATACCCTCTAAAGTCGATGGTTTTGCCCTCTATATCTCTGAGTAGCATTCGGATCCAAGGTTGTATTCTAGTATATCCATTACATGTAGGAATTACGCCAACATCTCTAATGAATTAGCTAACATGTATCTTGTAGCTCTCCTTTATTAAGAATGAGATAAAGAAGATAGAGAACTTTGTATATCATTTGCGAAAGAGGAAAAGTGCTAACTTACTACGTAAGCCATAAGAGATCTACAATGAATCAGGTTAATTTGTTTAATACTGATTATAATCATTATATGCCTCTTCCTGCCTATCAAATCCGAGTAGTCTCAGGGGCAAAAAAGCCAAAAATAACCTAAGCCCAAAACTTTCGACGGGGTTTTCGGTCTGTTAACGTTGTCTTTCAAAACAAAAAGCAGGCTTACATTTGTTTCATGCCACAAGGTTTATAAAATTTGTCTTGGGAGACGAACACTTTTGCGTTCTTACTCTTTAAACCTAAAGACTTCAATGTTCTCTGTGCCCCAGATGTCAAAAATGGAAATAAAATTCCCCTGCCAATACACGCAGGAAAAACAGTCAGATTCTTTACTTGACCTTGTACTTCAGACTCATCACTCATCATACATATGTAGTCAGATGACATGCATATACAAAGTGAGTTCTTTCATGCTAGAAATTTATTATCCGCTGCAGATTTACTCAAGTTTCCTCATATGGAACTAGGTGTTCACCCACCTTCACCAGTTGACCCTGTCATTTAGCTCTAACCATCATAATATTAATAATATTAATTTAAAAAATACAAAAAGCGTGTGCGAGGGTGGGAGGTGTCACCAGTGGCAATACAGTTAGACAAATAAAAAAAAAGCAAATTGACACATGTGGAACGCCAAGGCACCCTTATACTAGATTTGATACCCCTGTACAACTCGCCTCATGTTTTGTGGTAGCCATGCGTTGTATGCATGCGTGAGTGGGTGGGCAGGGATTATTTATATTAATTGAATGTTACCTTGTGGATACGAACATATTGGCCGGAGAGAATGCCGATGGAGTAATTTATCAAATCGAATAAATTATTTAGGCACAAAACGGGGAGTTAAGTGGTGTATAGGTCAATATTAATTATAAGTTTCAGTGCCCACATTAGCCATAAGTAAGTGCATGCATGATTGGGTATCGACATGAGAGGCGAAACATGTCTTAATGTAAAAAAACTAATGACAAATTCAAAATAAAAACTAAAATATGTACTGAGATAACCCACGTTTTACATCCAGCCTGCATGCACAAACCCTGCAGACTTGATCCTAAAAGCCCGTTTGATTCTAAATTGGGAAAACGGATGATCAATGGATGCTGACGCAAGCAAGAGCTGGCTAAGCCTGCTTGCATGGCCCCCCTGTCTGTGCCGTTCAGCAGGTCAATAGTAAATGTCAATTATTGCATAATGCATGTATATCCGCTGTGTTCAATACATGTATATAACGTATGGTATCGGAACATGAAACGCTGGACGTACATCTATCAGTTGATGTAGATGTCAACGCTCTTTTAATGTAATGCAATATACCACGGCCAGATACTTCATTAAACCCATACTCAGATTCATGCTTAAATATACACGTTAGAATTTAATTAATATTTATACTACATTATACTGTCAATTACACATTGAATTTTTCAGGTCAACCGGCATCCGCAATATCAATTCAATCCATAATCGACCGGGATTACATGTACGGAGTATATATATGTATCTGGTGGGCAGCTGGAAAATAAAAATACAATGTATATTCCTATTGTATATTTCTATACATGATAAAGATTCAATACAATGAGAAAATCGTTAATCTCGCATGCAGCTAGGCACAAACATCAGCCCTGGATTCCAAATCGGACTGGTCTAGATAACAACTTGCGTTCATCGAGGATTGGCAATAACGAAAGGCTGGGCCGGGCCGATATTGTTGATGCCTAGTCACAGAAGAGTCCCGTAGGGTAGTAGGGTAGACGTAGAAAAGACAATCAGCCTCGCCACCATCTTCCCAGCGCCCCTCCACCGCCAACCATATCGGTCACTTCTTCAAAGCTGACCTCAACCCGGAACATCTTCCCATCGGTCGTACCGTTGCCCGATCCCAGAGGCACAACGACCCCCCAGCCAACTAGCTTCTCCCAGGCTTCTCGTGACACATCGCGACCCCATACCCGGCCCCCAGTTACCGCAGCTCCCTGTGCTGCTGCGGTGGCCTTTGCTGACGTCAACAGGCGGACGTATTCTGCGTAGGCAGCTGGGAATGACAGGGCGAGTGGAGCCACGTCTTGTGGGTTTCCCATGTCCAGCCCGGGATCGTGGAGAGCAGTTAGGCGGGTGGCAGCTAGCAGTAGAGAGAGTGGCAAGGATGTCGAGCTGGCGGACCCCGTCATGGATGGTGCAAATGGGAGAGGAGCTGGGTCAGGGCAGACCAGACTGTGCGATACAAAGCTTTGCGGAATTGGCACTCCGAGAGACGTCGATTGTCCGTCAACAACTCCATAAGCACTATGGTGTAGATTTGATATCGGCAGCAAAGCACTAGAAAAGAAGTCTTTGACAGACTTGGTTTGGTTGTAGATTTGTCGTAAATGCTTCTCGAATTCTTTATCTCCCCACAAGCCCTATATAACCAATTAGCAAGTAATCGAAAATGTCTAAACATTGACCTCACCTTCAAAAAGATTCTCCAGCTATCGATGAGCTGCGAGCGAGGGCCATGTTTCAGTTGCCAGAGCTCACTATCCTGAATCTCTTCGTCTGCAACATTCAGCGCAGAAAGACATGCTTCCGAAAAGGCTTCAAACGTCCTTGCCGACGGTAGAAAGACATAGCGATGGCTAAATCGACTTTTCACTCGCTTCTCCAAAGCTTCCGTTACGTCGACCTTTGTCGTTAATCCGAGAACGGCGAGCGGCGCCTTGCGAGCTTGAGCAATGTCGAAAAGGTTATACAAAAGGGTTTGACGAGGATGTGTCGCAAAGAGATCAAACTCTTCAAGGACAATGACGACTGACTTTGCAGTGGGGATGCCAATCATGTTGGAGCCGTCAAAGAGCTCTTCTGGGTGTGAAAGCAACGCGAGCAACGTTGCCATTGTATCGGCGTAGCTGTTGATTTTTGAAGCTTCATCTTCGGTATGTGTCTCTCGACCTAGTTGCCTCCAGATTTCCCGAAGAGCGACACGATCATCGGTATGGAAAAACCCATTGAGGCGTACAACATGAAAGTCGTCCTTGTGGTCCTTTGCCAAGATTGAAATAATCGACTCAACCATTGCAGTTTTGCCGCTTCCCCGAGAGCCCATGAGAAGCATCGAGTTCCCTTCTCCAGCAGTAACAGTTTGTTCAACTAGCTGATATACTTTTTGATATTCGGCATCCAGACCTTTCAACGGTACCACTCTCCTCCCAGTCAGCTTCTCAAGGACAAAATTACTCAAAATGCCAACTTCTTCGCGAAGATGAGGGTCACATGTGATGCAAAATGTTTCTGCATACTCTGGGAGAGGAGTATTTTGGTTTTCTAGCTGTTCCTCATGTGCATCGATATCCTGTATCAAGTCTTGCTGTAGCTGTGCCGTCACTGGGTCATAGCTATCATCCATCCCTCCATTCACCATTGGTGAATCTGTAGTGTCTTTGGCTGCATCTGCTGCAGGCGGCTCCGAATCTTCGCTGTACGTCTTCCTCGTAATTCTTGTTGATCTCCTCCGTGTCACGGAAGCTTTGGGCGCTGGCGATCCATCATCATTGTCCGTTGTGTTCGTATCATCCGGAGAATTCCGCCCTTTCCGCACACTGCGCGCACCCCTCGCGGACGGCCTTGGTGTCTTGGAGGGAGTCTCGGCTGCTGCCCTTCTGGGCTTCCGGGTCGATGCAAGAGCCAATGCATCCTCTTCATATCTCTGTGGTGCTTTTCTCTGCCTACCACTTGCTCGTACGCTTCTTGACGGGGTCTCGGCGTTTTCCTGCTTAGCTGTGCTGTTGATTGTGGAGCGTCGTCGAGAGGGTTTCGAGGATTTCGAGGGGGTGGTGGCAAGCTCCTCGTCGGCTTCAGGGTCGTCGATGTCCATTGCCATGAGGTCCTCATGCTCGTCTGGAGGGGTCGCTGGGATTTCGGCGGTCTGTTCATTGGTTTCTGGGGTTTCGGAGACTCTCCTCCTTTTGGATGCTCGCGACTCGACCATTTTCAATGTTTCAGGCCGTGTAATCTTTCGTATATCTCCTTAATAAACCGAGAATTTCATGTTCTAAACGGAATCAGGATGCCCAAAGATAGATCGGTGCAGGTCCGTCGCCGCCAGGCGTAAAAGTCAACAAAAGATTAAAAGATTAAACTCGAGATTTCACGCTTCTGGAATTGCATTTGCAGTAACGTCAGCCCGAGAAGGCAATTGGAATAAAAATATCTTTCCCACTTAGCTGATGGGCGAAGACAATGGTTTGTGCTGGCGCAACGCCGCAAGGTGGTGGTTGTTTGCTGATGTCTGGGTGATGATGGAGAAACATTGAAGCGTGCCTGGGCCGAGCTATCGAAACGGGAACCCTGGACCCACCCAGAGCCCCACAGTCATGGACGTACTATATCCAAGTACGTACTATATAAAAGTTATTGTTTCCAGGTGGCGATATGCAATCACCATAGAAATAGTTGATACGGTCTGTCGCTGTCCAGCTTTTTCATACAGAAAATAAAAATTACACGGATAATGTGTCTTTAGGTGTCAGGACTACCAAAAAAGGGGTCGCCATAGAACACCTGCTACCAAATTTAAATCATCCCATACTACCTCTCCCCAGATTTGATGGTTACTCCTTATCAGAGTCTCCAGGTGCCATTATAATACTCATGGACTATTAACCTCATTAGTCCATCGCTGCAGACACATCCACGTCACTGTCAATTCGGAATTCCCAATCTACCCATCATGTATACATGCATAGTTGTCTTGGTAGTGGCATTGGGATGGTTGGAACCAATTATTATTTAACCCCTGACCTTTTCCACTTCACCATCTTTTATTAATGCCGATAGAGACAGCAGCCTCGATATGTTAACTCATTAACTCAGCCTGCTCTATTTAGTCGTACAGTTACCTCGCGATTCTAAGCATGCCAAGGCGGGCATTTTGACTCCAATTTCGCCCTCAACCCATGGATATATTTTGTTTTATCGTATCACATCAACCCTTCATGGCATTCTATGCTGAAAGCTTGATTTTAAAATTATCTCTCGCCTAAATATCAATGTCACCCGTTTATTCAGCGAGACGCATGATGGTTCATCGACGTCTATCATTAGAGTCTTGAGCGACTTGCCTGAGCCATCTTCCCAGTCGACGGCTCAACTGACGACAAACAAGAGACCGCCAGGTACTTTACATCCCGTTTAACATCGGTATATATTGCAGTGCTAAATTGGAACAGTCTCACCACGGGAATACGTTGAAGCCATAGTCTTCCATTCCAAACAAACCATTCAAGACACGTTTTACCCCGGAAACGCCTCCGAGGGCTTAGGCCGCTACCTGAAAAACGGGGTACAGAGCTTTAGGTCACCGAAAAACATCCAAGGGACATTGCACACCATCGACAAGCTTGCAGGACAGGGTCTTGATATCTACTTTAATCCCTTGCAATGTGTACAGAAGCTAGAAGATGGCAAAAATTCCAGGAAATGCTAGATTCTCTTCCTTCACGAATACCCCTCCCCGCAATGGATTAGCTCTCTGTCGCACTCACCCTCAGTACTTCAATACGCATTTACAATTTCGGTGCCGGAGTGACTATTTCTCAATCCCGACTTTACGTTCAGGTCTGGAAAACATCATAACACTTCGATTCCACTGTAAAACCCGTCTAGACGCAACTAGTTAAAACTGGCGGGCAATTTACTAATACGTGGTTGCTTCCAGAGGGGGTTATAATGTGACTCAGTCGTACCGCAAATGACTCTCTGTTCAGCGCACCGGGTTGGACAGGTGTTTCGCTTCTCTCGGCTCAAGGTCTTTTGCCAACACATGGACTGCATCGGCAGACGAATCTAGCAAATACAGCACCCTCTACGATCCTCCATCCTGACTCTCGCCTGTGAGGCCGAGAGAACTATCCTCGAGCCAGACAGGAGCAATCAATTCAGGGACATGACAGACTCAAAAGGCCGAGCGGAAATGTCAAGGCTGACCGAATTGCCACAAGTTTATTGTGGCCCTAGAGTTCAAACCCTGTAGGTCCAAGATTCTGATTGTTGGTCAAGAAGATCCGCTGATAAGAAAGATTTGTTGCAAATACCCGACGTGGGAACATCTCCTCCAGATGGATGGAGTGATCTGAATAAGGACATCTGGCCAAAGTTATATGCAGGCAGATTCGCTCCTGATGTTGGCATCTTCTATTTTCCAAATGGGCTTGTCACAGAAGACCAGGGTTTCTCTTGGGAAATGGTCGATGCAGCCGTCACTGGTTTTCTTGGGGCTCTAGAACGTTTCATAGAAAACCACCAGGTGGGCCTCTTCATATTTTTTTACTTCATCACTAAAGAATATTCGAAAGCTGAATGACTGCCCAATGTTTCTCGCTGCAAATAGCACAGGCTATGAGCATACAATTGCCTCTGTTTGGGCATTGGACCACTTGGAAGAAGGTAGTCAGGCCTTGCTGAAGGCTATGTACCCCCTCGATCCAGACAGTATTCCCGAGTACATTTTAGAGGAGAACCCGGCCGCGAGTACATGGTCCAGCTATCCATTAACGAGGGCGGAGTACAGAACGCTCGGACAGCAGCTAATCCAAAGATCCCTGATTATACGCCAGAAGGACAAGAAGACGCTCAACATACATCGGCTTATCCAAGACGCAGTCAGGGCGAGAATGACAGATGAGAAATTCAACAACTCGTTCAGCTCCATGCTAGCCTTTGTTTCAGCTGTCTGGCATTATGAGGAGTTCAGCTTTGGGAATGAGATATATCGCTGGTCTCGATGCCAAGAACTCTTCCCTCATATCCTCAAACTTCAAAGCTTATTTTCTAGGTTCAGGCTACCAACAAATCTGACGCAACATCATTTGGATGGCCCGAAGCTTTTTATCGACACTGCGTCGTAAGTTTCTGCCACAGCTGGAAGTTACCATTGTTAATTCATTTTTCCCCTCAGAAACACCAATACGCGGGGCCTCTTTGTCGACACAATTTCTCTCTTTTATCTAGCAGAATTAATGTGCGATGCCCTTGCAGATGGGAATGAAGACGGTCCTTCCACACAAGATCTGAACGACCAACTGGTCATACTCTACCGAATCATAGTTTATGAGCGTGGGGTTCGAGCTCTTCATACCAATGACCCAGAGGTGGCCTGACTAAATATGAAAAATTTAACCAGCTTGTGCGTGACAGCTATCAAAACAATCCCCGCGGTGCAGACCAAACACTTGGTGTCTCCTGGAACGAGCTCGACAATGCCTATCTCCAGAACAACGACAGCATCCAAGCGGTAAATTGTTTTCTCGAATCTAAATGGTCCTTTGAGGCTCTGTACGGCGTCACACGAATAAGTATCTCGATGCCCCTGATCAATCTCGGCTTTGTAGTGTTGGTTCGGGGCCGGGAAGACGAGGCGGATAAGATCTTCTCTCAAGCGCTAGCAGATCGAGAGAAGGAATATGGGAGCAACGACAAGATCTCATTCGTGTAAGGACTATATTTCTAAGTTACCCTTGGCATACATGCTCATCTCAAACGTATAGGACGGGTTCTCATGGGCTACGGCAACGTAAAACTCGCGCAAGGGCAACTCGACGAGAGCTTTCTGCTCCACCAACGCTGCCTTCAGCAGTACAAATCGACCGTAGGAAATAACCACCATCGTACTGCCGACGGCTGCATGAAAGTAGCTTCTCATTATGTGCGGCTTGGAATCTTTGAGTCAGCCTTGTAAGGAGCCCCCAGCCGACTGATTAACAATCCTAACAGTGAGCAGAGTGTTACTCGACCAGGCCATCAAGATATACACCGCGAGCGGCCATCCGTACTTCATCCCGGAGCACACGCGCGCGCGCCGGAATCGTGGGATGCTGTTCGAGCGTCTTGGGAAGCTGGCCGAGACGAAAGCAGATCTAGATGTTGCTAGGGAATTATGGAGGAAGATGTGTCCAGATGACTTGAGGAGGCTTGAGGACTTGGAAGATGAAGATTTTGACCAGCGGATCATGTTTTGGTCCAGATGATGGTGGATATTTAAGGAGTGAGGTTCTGAGAATATTGAAATCACAAGTACTGACTATATCCCACATAACGGGCAGCTTACAATCTCCGAGCTGACGTTATACCAGACCCTACATGTATTCACGATTGTTTTCAATGTTCAATAACCAGTCTAATTCGCATTTTAGTCAAATAAAAACCCTTTCTTCTAGCAGCTGATGTGGATATCTATATATATATCTGTCAACTAGTATTGACATATATATGCAAGAACATTCAGATGTTTATTACTAGTTATAAAGTTTAAACAAAATCTTAATCTGTCCATAAATCAGATTACTGTTACATTTATTTCATAAAATAAAATTTCCTAAGTGACAGGGGCGCGAGCAAGTTACTATCTAGTAAAAGAACACATATCTTCTATTTTAAATATATGCATATCAGAGATTCATTAAACATTTTAATTTAATTAGGAAAAACTATAGTTGACGACGTATAAAATAGTTCCTGTATTCCCCACTTTTGCGTTCTCTAATCTTAATTCTGACTATCAATTGATGGTTCATCCATCTAGCGCCAGGTTCATGCAATAGTTCGCACCAAAGCTGTGCCGAAGACATCGTGGCCAACATTTAAAGTAAAAACTCTATTTATAACCGATAAGTTTTACTATTTGGATATATGCGAGAGCCTCTGCATCATATATAAATCAATCGCTAGGTACGTGTATATGGGACCTGTAATCCAACCCTAACTGATTCTATACATACAGTATCATTCAACGAAATCGCCCCCACATATATATACGATTAATGTATCCAACCCGGAGGAGAGACTTTCCTTTCCACGATGGCAGTCCGGTTTCAAACCTGGCTTGAGAATGATTCCATTGGTTGTGCTGTACATTAGTTCTAGCACCGGTCCAAGAAAAACGACAGGGGTCGAAATGCGGCGCAGACGGGCAGCAGGCCGCTTGAAAAAGTGATAAATCAAGGCTGTCCTCTGGGTTTGCTAAGTGTGATTTTCTGACTTAGTAAAATAGCTCACATAAAGTCTTTGTCAGAACAAACATTGCCCCCAAAAAAAAGGCATAATGGTAAATCGCCAGTCCAATCATAACTCACTTGACACGCCGATTGGCATGCTTCCCACACGACCGAGACGTCAACATGATCAGCCCCCACCTACTTCGCTGATTGACTCTGAAGCACAAGAAGTGCATTTACAGGAAATGACAGATGGAATTGCTTCGCTCTTGAGTCCTCCAAGGCCTGGCCACCGTGCACGAGCAGCTTCTGATGTATCGGCCTACAGCGACATAAGTGACAGTCAAGCTACTTCAACTACACCTTACGAGGTCGGAAAGGAAGAAGCCCCCGAAAGCCCATTCTTTACTCCCATCGTTCAAAATGCAATACAACAAGGTTTGCAAATTTCAACGGACATAGCTGCTGCGATAGAACAGTTCGCACAGTCCCCCGATTCTGGAAGCAATTTGAGAAAACTGCTTGCAGATGCCAGGTCTTTGTCCAAATTACACGTCTCGGTCACAAGAACCATTGCAGTTTTAGGCGATTCAGGCGAGGGTGAGTGCTTTTGGAATCTTTCAATTGCGCCAAACTAACCTCAATGCAGGTAAAAGTAGCCTAATAAACTCACTGCTTCATTACCCAGGAATCGCAAAGACGGTAAGCGGTATTTCCCTTCGTAATGATATATGTTCTTTTTAGACTTATATGATAATTATTTTTCTAGTCGGACTTGGGATGGGCCTGCACTTCTGTGGCTACTGAATACCGACAGCAGAAAATCGGTCAAATTGCACCAATTGCTATCGAGGCAGAGTATCTTTCACAAGAGGAAATTAAGGAGCAGGTACGAGAATTGGTTTTGAGCTACCGCCAGCTGCATCTCCCAAGTATGAATGAGGACGAGGTGACTGCCGAACAATACACACGTATCCAGCGAGAGTCGGAGAAAGCATGGTCTGCGCTACAGGCTGCCTTTGGGGATCATCCTGAACTCAACCAGGGGTTTCTAACTGATGAATCTGATGATGCTTTGGAAAGAGTGACAAGCACATTGGTTGAATGGACGAAAGATATTGCTTGGCCACAAGGAGGGGATGATGGAATATGGACTTCGACAGCCGAAAATGCAGAGGAGTGCTGTGACAAGACCAGCGTATTCATGCAGGATCGTCTGTGGCCATTCATGAAAATTATTCGGTATGTGATTTGCATAAATCTTGTCGAACTGAGCACTATGTATAACATTTTGTCGGCTACTAAATCCCCGGTTAAATACCAGAGTGTATCTCGATGCAGTACTGCTGAAGACTGGTATCATTCTGACAGATCTCCCTGGTGGGTTAAGCTACAGCAGTTTTCTCTCTCTCTGAGAAAAGGGAAATTACTGACAAAATTCCAGGTCTCCAAGATGCCAATCTAGCAAGAGTGCAAGCTACCCAGACCTACCTCATGAAAAGTGACTACGTTTTGATTGCCTCGAAAATATCCCGAGCAGGGACAAATAAATCCCTCAAGGACTCCGTAAACAACATTATTTCAAAGCACATGCCTTTAGAAGATGACTATGCTACACCAATCCGTTTGGTCATTGTGTGCACAAACACAGATGTCAGTCTTCTAATCATTCCTATTCGGCTAATTATGCCTGGTTTATTACTAAATATCGACAGGAAATTGATGAAATTGCGGCACGAAGAGAATTCTGCGGTCCTAGAAAGATAATCGACCTGCTCGAAATGGATCATCTGGACAGAGATATCAACAAAGCGAAGGAGGCTGAGAATCGACCGCTCAAAAAGATGTTGAAACTAAGGTTCGGGAAAACATTGAAAACACTCACTGTATTAACATCAAAAGAAAACCAAACTAACAACCCTCAACTAGGCGAAAGCAGCTGTTAATCGACGCTCGAAACCAACATGTCAGTGAAATACTGCAAATGGAGTATGCCTCAAAAATTAAAGACGGTACTCTGGATATATTCTGTGTTTCGAATAAGACATACAAAAAGTTTTCAAATAGGGGAGACGCCGCCATGGTGCGTGCCAGCGGCATCCCTGGATTAAGACAATTCTGTCGTTTATCAGTGGCAGATGCGAGACTTCTTGAAGCCAAGAATCTCTTGCAGTCAAAAATATCCACTTTGCTGAACTCAGTTGAACTTTATACAAAATCTCTCCCTAGTACAGTGTCTCAGCTGACTCGTAGCAAGGATTTATTTTCTCAGATAAATCGAAATTTTCGATTTTTGAATGAGAAGAAGGAAAAAGTAAGGAGTTTGTCCAGTTTTCCCTTTCCATGCATTTGGGGGATTAACTTTCCGTAGATTATAATCAAAATAAATGAATCGACGACTCTACTTCATGAATCTTTTCAGGAATGTATCGTCGAGTTTATGGGTTTGCCTATCTCTCAATCATACTCTCCAGTCCATTTTACTTACATTTAAAACAGAAAAGCGACGCGAATACTGGGAGAAAGCGGCTGAAGAGAAGGGACTAAAGTGGTTTAAAGTATGTGGTCTTTTTTCCCTTTTGTGGTTACTGATCATTCTAACCTGCAAAATGCAGTGGTCATGGAGTAAGTACGAAACGCTAGAGTGGTAAGATTGGTCCACTGACCCTTTACAGCACAGTACAATGCATGGTGCTGGAGTGATGGAAATAATTACACACCAAGCCTAGGTCTCGTAAATTGGAACTCGGAATTGATTTTGAAGATGCGCATGGAGCTTGCTTATCAATGGGACCAATTCGAGGATGACATTCCGCCAGTATTTGAACGCCTTTTTGACGGGGTCTGGGAAGGCCTGAAGGACCTGAAAAAATATGTCAAGGATGGATCAGATGCTGGGAGTGAGTCAACATCCAGAAGCTCGTGGTATCTATGAAATGTACCTTTGATTATTAACTGCTGGAATTAGACTTCGACCCATCATTGGTTGCTTCAATCGATTTTCGCCTACAAGATATACAATACAAGTGCAGTCTCATTCAAAAAGATGTTCAACTGGGTATACAGTAGGTTGCTTTCACTTTGCTTTGTATATCTATGTTCTATCTAACTAGATTTAGGTTTATTCGTATTCAGGCAGCAGAGGCAAATGCGAGTTCTTACATAGTCAAGGAAATGATCCCGACATATCGAGCGGCAGCACGCATTTACGGTTAGTACTTTTTTTTAACCCAATGGAGATCCTTGAATTCGAATATATGTACCCGGTTATTATGGTTTCTTGTATCACTTTGAGAAACTGAGATAGGAATAGGTCACCTTAGAGCGGAACAGCAACGAGACACGGTTCAAGCCAAGATCAGCGGGGGCACACTATTCGGATGCATTGCACATAAAATATCGTCCGATGTGATGGAGACTATTGAAAAATCTTTTCAGGACCTGCTTGACATTGTCAAAGTCAGTTTTAATGACATAAAGAATGACTTTGTTATGGCCGCACGTGGAGAAATAGAGACGGTTCCTACAGTTGACGAACATGCAGAAGCAGAGACACTGTTCAAGAAAAAATTGGCAGATAAGGTCACGACACTGAAGTTGAAGCATGAGCTGATTATGGCTAGTATATCATCTTATTGAGTTTGCTTATTAAAGCTTTCTTTCTGTTTTCAATTGCAAGTGACTGAGGATTGGCCTAAAACGGAATTCCTATATTCCATCCTCATCCATGTATGTGGTTATAATTGCTACATATAGTTATATCATGAAGCCGGGGAAAAAGACAGTAGTAGTAAATTTATCCTTTTCAAAAATTGCACGGTGTAAATAAACTAGTTAACATAGTTATAGATTGCATAATAGTCAAATAGGTCGGTTCGAGAAAATCAACGGATAACTGGTTCCTGGTCAGGAATATGGTTAATATGTTGACACCATTGAATTTCCAGTAATTAAGGCCGACCAAACTGTCATAGCCTTTGGGAAAGATGTAAGTTTCACGGTCCAGAAAATACCGTTGACATTTTAATAGGTTAAAACTATGCATACTGGAAATGCAGTGGCCTCAGTTGCTGACAGCACAGGCAAGAGGCAGACGAGCCGAGGCACCATCTCGGCCCCGGCCGAACATTCGCAAACAATCATGAACGCCGATACGAGCTGATCAACTCCGCCATCGCAGTCAAACACACGTCTGAACCCTCCTTCTTTTGTGATATTTCGCTCTGAGCTACACGTCAGCTAAAAACAGAGAGTCAATTTCCTTCAACAAGAAGAATATTTATTATCTCGCGCACAAATTGCGCGAAAACACACACCATGGCCGCCAGCGACAGGAAATACGACGAGTTCGAGACTAGTCTTTTAGAGATATATGAGCACATCAGAAGCAAAGCGCCTAGAGATGACAATCCGGTAGGGAAAACTGGACTTTCCTTCCCTCCAATTCATATATTTTCGGATTCTAATCGAATGTTTTTTTTGCAGGGCTGCTGGGATCTCGACCACTACAAAGCCAACGTACACCTAGAGTCAGCCACGAGAGGGCCGCCAGCCAGAGCTGTATATCGCCTGACGGTCACACCGCAAATGCAGAATACGCTGGGCAGTCTCCACGGAGGATGCGCTGCCACGATCATCGATAACCTGACATCTACGATCTTGATGGCCGTGTCGCGACCAGGAATGTTCCAGTACGGAGGCATCAGCCGGAACTTGAACGTCACGTATCTGCGACCGCTGCCGTTGGATACAGAGCTGCGGCTAATTTGTGAGGTTGTGCAGATGGGCCGGAGATTGGCCCTGACCAAGGCCGAAATGCGAAGGGTTGATGATGACTCTCTGTGTGTGGTGGGCGATCACCAGAAAGCGAATATGGATCCGGAAGCAAACCAAAAACTATAAATTGTTTCCTTTTATGGTGTCTACAAGATGCCTTTATTATGGTTACATTATCAGCAAACTGCTATTCAGCGAATGGTGTATTAATTCTAGAGCGCGGCTTATCAACAGATAGGGAGTATAAAGATAGACAAGACATGAACCATCATCTGCCGGAGATATAAAGGAACCATTCCGTCACAGAGGCTGATTCGGGGCTATTAGATTACTCAGGAAAACTTGAAGGGAGCATTTGGCGGTTAATCAAACAATGCTTGCAATTCTTTTTTCTCTGAGCATGAAATTGCATTTCGCCGACAAGACAAGACAAGACAGGACAAAAAAAAGGCTCTTATTCTTCGTTGACAAGGTTCTGGCCTTCGCGAAGGCCTTCGACAACAAGCTCATGGCCCTCAGCACGCTGGTAAATGTCACGAACATCGTCTACTGTACGTTAGCAAAGACAGTTTATACGGCCACGAAGGGAAAAAAAAAAAAAAAACACTCACCGGTAGTTGTTTCAAAGTGAGAAGTAGCATCGTAGCTCTTGGAGATGTACACATTGTCCTTCTTGCCGTCTTCGAGAGGCTCGTACAAAGGAATAGGAGGGCCCATAAACTTCTCTTCAATCTGTCCAAGTCTCTGGAAACCGGCCTCCAGTTCGACGTGGTGGTTGGCTTCAGTCTCGGCAATGGTGGAGACAATGGCGACATAGTAGCCCTTGGGGCAGACGTTGTGGGCAGAAGAGACCACGGCAATATAGATGTCTGCAACTTGTTAGAACATTCTACTAAAGTTTGAATATGCACACAAAACATACCGTGCTTGCGTCCAACTTGCGACTGAGGAATGATGAGTTGCAGAGAATCGCTGCTGTCGGTCTTGTCGACGGGGTGCTTCAGGATGCAAATTGCCCGGATCACATATCCGGTAATCTTGGCTTTTCCAGGGAAATAGGAAGGATCCGCGATGATCTTAGTTGTCTTTGTTTGGAATTTCATGCCATCACCAGCTTCGTCACGCTCCTTCATGGTCGCTTTGATGCCAGACACCTTGCCGCTGTCGTCGTACAAGACTTCGTCGACATCCGTGTTAAGCATATAAGTACCACCGTAGATAGCCGAGAGACGAGCAAATCCCTGGGGCAGTTCACCGAGTCCATATAGCGGGTAGATGTAAGGGGATTTGCCATATCGTGCCATCGAGTTGACATATAAACGAATACGGTTAATCGACTCCTTCACTCCTCCGGGGACCAAGATATAGTCGTCGGACTGGTACAGCGCCATCGAGTGGCCAACAAAGTCGCGGGTTGTGGCTTCTAGACCAAATTTGTCATAAACATCCTTCATAGTAGCAGAAGACAGGTTAAGTCCTGGGGTCGATTAGCGACAAGTTAAAAGTCTTGAATTGGCGAGTTTCAAGCCTTACCTTGGTGAGTGCTTGGGTCATCGTCCTTGAATTCTCCAACCCACTCCAAAAACTTCTTTGCGCGTCTCTTTTCAAAGAGTCCCATCAAGGACGAGCGCAATGCTTCGCCAGAGTCCGAAGGCACCTTGGCGACAGTGGCTTTGGGGCCCTCGCCCTGTTGCACATAGCTTCCAGCAATCTGCTTGAATTCCAGGTATCTCGTCACATCGGTGGAAACCAAGATGTTGGTCAACTCTCCGTTCGACATGAGCAGCTTGGGGATCAAGTCGACGTTCCAGTCGTTGACTCGACCGTATTTCTTCCATGGCTCCTGGCCTTCGGGCACGTTTCCGTATTTTTTGAAAAGCTGTGTTGCCCAAAGTTAGTGAACGACAACTATTGAAAGAGAACAGTATGCATAATTATTACCGTTTCAATGTTAACAGATGCCGCTTCTCTGTGTTGAGAGTCTTCGTCAGCACACTTCTCGAGGAGGGGGTTGACATAGAGCTTACCCGCCGTAGTGATCGTTGCGATCAATGTGAAGCACCTTCTTGCCCTTCACACTCAGGACACTTTTTCGGGTCGTCAGTAAATTTTTGTCCAACCTCCAAAACAGAATGGCAACCCGCTTACCCAGAAAGCACGCACTCGGTCAAGCCTGGACGCAGGTTGTTAGCTTGAGGACATAATGGGCTGCGGGGTAGTTCTACCGGTGCCCAGCACGACGACATCATACTCCGGCGCAATCTCATCCATGGCGTATCGAGTCAGAAGCAGCAGTATTGGTCGAGGAAATAAAAAAAAAACAACAATGTCAGGTCGAAACCGTTCGGAGGAGATCGATGTAAGGAGAAGTTTGGGGACTGGGGTGGATGTTGAGCTTTGGTGCTAGTGAAGTGACTTGACTAGTTAACCTAGCACTCTCGACCTGGTTGCGATCCCCGCGGCGGAGCCCAAACAGCGGTGTCACGGGTCCGCACCCCCTAAGCCCCTGATAGTCTGTTGAGATTTATACGATATTAGTATTACTCCATAGTTAGTTATAGGGTAATTATTGGTTATGCTATCGAAAAGGACAAGAACAGATGATATAGTCTACAGAATTGGCTACAATGCAGCTGAAACCAAAATAAGCTTCCCTCCAGAAGAAAATCACGACAGCTTGTAGTGGTACAAGAATACAATGCTAGAAAGAGTGTCCATCCTAATTCTTCTTCGAATTTTGGCGGCGCACCCGCTTCACAAGACGGCTTGTTTTTATTTCTGGGTCCGTATTGTTTAAAATGGCTTGCTTGTTGGCGTCAAACAGTTCTCGCGCATCCTCCCAGGCGTACCATCTTTCACGAAGAACGTGCTTGATCGATTTCTGGGTAGTCCTAATCTGTTCATTTTCGATTGGATTAGTCGGTGATCAGGTTTTCAAAGTAGAGTATGCGTTAAACTGAAAAAAAAAAAAGAAAAGAAAAGAAAAGAAAAGAAAAGAAAAGGAAAGGAAAAAAGGAGTCCTTACCACGCGGGCGCGCTCAGCGGACTCTGCTTCTCCAAAACCAGCCTTGAGTCTATCTCTCTCCAAATCCGAAGTCGCGAGTCTGTTGCGCTCCTTTGCACAAACCCACCACAGGCAATGGAGATCATCCCATGACTTGCCACGGAGTTCTTGGATCGACCAGGGGCGTCCTGCTTCAAAATGAGTCTCTGGGTACGGTGTACAGTCATTACCAAAAATAATAAAGGCCCACTTACCGTGTGTAGAGTCGTATTCAGGAGTGCTCAATGACTGTCGATTCGGAGGGAAAAAAGCCCAGAGGCCATGATTTGGATCCGATTTGCGCGCAGGTAGTTCTGATGCAGGAACAGGGGCCGGCAATGGATATTTTGCAGCGCTCAATTTGTGTTTTGGTCCTGTCATGTGGATTGCCGAGACGCCACGGCTTTTGCTCTTGTCCGGACCACGGCGGGCTGCGTTGCTTGCTGTGGATGAGAAGGTCGCATGTTGTGTTGTTGCTGAGCTGACATGATTGCTGTGCCATGCAGGAGCAAGGTACGGTGGTGGTAATCCTGCAAGCAAAGACGGTTTCGACTGGTTGACCAGTTGTCCTATGAATTGTCGATTCATTGTGCACAAATCGGCCAACCTGGTAGTTGGGTGTCCAATGCCAATGGAGTCGACCTGAGTGATGATGGTCTGGCCTGAGCCTCGCAGGAAAAGTCCGCTGCCCGGCGGCCGCCGCGGCAAGGTCACGTGCGGGCCTTACAAATTAGTATCGCGCCTCATGGGGCGTTTGCCCCTCGGCGCTCCTAGTTTAGTTTGAAAGAGAGATTAGGGAGCAGATTATACATAATTATTCCTTGCATCTCATATAGTTAGCTGCTCAGTACTTCTTCTAAAGGCGCACTGGCAGGCTGCCACAAGCATTGTGCAAGCACAATCAAAGTAAAGTCACCTATGCTAAGCTATACCGAGAGTATGGAATGCAAACTGTTTCATTCTGTTTGTTAAATCTCAAAAATAAATGCATATAGCATGGCATCCTCAAATACACCAAGCTCTCGCATTCCACCGAAACGCGAGAATGAGTGCCCTTGTGGCCCGTGCACTGATCGAAGCGCGCGGCTATCATCGCTCCCGCCCGTGATCGGTCCTCCAGTCCCAAGAGCACTGCTTCTTCTGCAGATTTGCACTCTTGTTCTACGAAAACACATCAGCAGTGCTAGTACCTCGGTCAACCGCAAGACATACCTTTTCTCTCGATTTATATACCCCTTCCGCCACCATTACCGACGAATTTTGAAGTCAATCTCACCATGAATAGGCCAGGTTTGTGACCTTTACCCCCGCCATTGTCCATGCGACACTGTAAGTGCTGGCTAGCTGCTATTCCATACCGTCACGAAACAACAGTCTGGGGAAATCGTGACTTGGTGGTCCCTTGCATTTCCTTCGACAGGGGTGGATAGTGGCCAGCCCAGCCTTGCCAGCGCTCGAGGAAAGGCGTTTCTGCGACGGGATTGGAGAAGACTCGGTCGCGTAGTGTTCTTTAGCACTGCAATCCCTGGAAAAGAGTCGCACGAGAGATATAAATAGCTAGGCTATTGAACGAGGAAATGCTGATGCGTTGCGGACTATTTAGGACCAGGCCCACAAGCTCTCAGAGGCATGCCAGGGTTTCCAGCTCAACAACAGGCACAGGCTCGAAATGCCACGCTAGCTTCAAATCGAATTCCCAATGGTAAGATGGGTGCGTGTTCCTAGGAGTATTTTGGAGTGGAGTCATGTTCTGATCTTTTGGGAATTGCGCTGGACAGGGACAAGTGGCAACTGGAACTTCGGTGCTCTCTCCATGGGAGCAGCTCCAGGACTGCAAAATCACCAGCAGCGAAACATCGGGTCAATGGGGACGTTTGCTCAGAGTCTCAGTGGATCTCAGCCCGCAACACCGTTGGATCTTTCGTGAGTGGCATTCGGCCAATGTCTTTGTGGAGAGGACGGCTTGCTGACATTCAGGGTTCCAAGGGAATTCCCTTCATTATCTGGAGCACCGCAGCAGAACCAGTCTCAAAGCTCAGCGCAAGCAGTGTGGGCGAACGCTGGACAACAACGGGCTACGCAGCAAACACCAGTGCAACGGCAGCAGCCTCCGTCGAGCCAACCGCCGTCGCGAACCTCGCAAACACAAAGCCACTACGCGCAGCAGCAAGCGTCTCAAGACGACCTGTTCCCCTCGGGGGCGCAGTTTGCCAACCGGCTGGACGATTTCCGGAACAACGGACAGGGACAACTCGGGGCGGGCGGGCAGCCGCAGACAGGAAACATCGAGGAATTCCCGCCGCTGGGGCGCAACACGGCCGACATGCCTCCAGGCGGGCTGTCCGCGCGCATGAACGACATCGGGCAGGAGCGACGGACGGGCTTCGGCAGCTACGGACCTGGCTTGGCGTTCTCCGCGCAGACACAGTCCGCCCAAGCCCGCAACATCCTTGCTGCAACGCTTAATGGGCACGAGAGCAGTCGCGTCATGTCGCCAGGCACAGGGGCAGCGACAGGGACAGCGGGCGCCGGTGGTGCGTTGGGTTGAACTGCATTACGTCTCCGCTTGTGTTGATACTGACTTTTGTGTGTGTTTTGTTATAGCTCCCGGCATGCCGACGTCGAGATCTCCTCAAGGGCCGAACGGTGTCGCAAGCCAGGAAAAAGAGGTACGGCCGCCCTCCACAATCCCAGACAAAAGAAAAATCATGTATTAACGACTGTTCGGTCTGACAATTACAGCAACGCCAATCCCAGGGAGAAGCACAAGAAACCTCAGGCTCCGGCCAGAGTGCGGAACAACCACCGTTATCGCAGATGAGCGAACTCGACAGATTCGGACTCGCAGGGTTACTCAGAATGATCCACAGCGAAAGCCCTGATGTCGCTAGTCTGGCCGTAGGACAGGATCTCATGACGCTGGGATTAGATCTCAACCAACCCGAGTATGACTGATCGCTCCCGATCCTGTTACATTACACACGACTAATTCAAGTCAACAGGCCTCTGCATCACTCATTCGCCTCGCCTTTTGTTTCCTCCATGTCCGCGCTGCCGCTTGAGCAGGATTTTACCATTCCCAGCTGCTATAATGTCGGAAACGTACAGCCCTTGCAAACCCGCATTACGAGCTTCAGTGACGAGACCCTATTCTACATTTTCTACAGCATGCCTCGCGATGTTTTACAAGAATTAGTGGCCGAGGAACTCATGGGCCGCAAATGGAGATATCACAAAGTCGAGCGCTGCTGGCTGACGAGAGACGAGACGTATCCCGGCCCTGTCGACGTTGAGCGCGGTGTCAGCGAACGTGGTGTTTATCTGTGGTGGGATCCTGCAACATGGAAGAAGATTCGCGTATGTACTATCGTGTCCCCTCCTTTTTTTTTTTTTTTTTTTTTTTTTT
>CVMT01000003.1:527759-554755 GCA_000985935.1 Talaromyces islandicus | reverse complement strand
TTTTTTTTTTTTTTTTTTTTTTTTTGCCTCCAAAAGACTAACATGCCCATTCTTTACAGCGCGAATTCATTCTCCGCTATGAAGACCTTGATAACAGGCTGGATCCTGCACGGGGCATGCAGCGTGTCGGATTCCCTCCTCAAGCTTCATAGTTGCATGAGTTTCCTGTCTAATGCGGCATGTCTTCATGGTTGTTTGTCTGGTGAAATAGGAGAACAAGCACGTTATGTTTGAAGCAACCCGGGGGCGTTGGTTATACTAGACAATGGTCTGACATTGGGCGGCAATGTATGAACGACATAGTTATGAACATGAACAGTGCGACGCATTGAGACAATCAATAGCTCGCACTTTATCCTCCGCATGTCCATTGCACAACAATATATCTTATCCATATCGTACGCGTAGTTTGTAGTCTTTACTCCAAGTATAGATATCTACACGGATAATGGCCGGGAATACTGGTGTTTTGGTAAGAGGCAGTCGACTTTAACACAGTACGTCATATTCAGTCTGGTAGACATCAAGACCCAAAATTCATCGCGTATTGATCTATTCATCTGATGATGCGTCTGACTATCTACCACCGATGCATGCGCCTCGTCTCTATGCACGGCGGTTTCCCATGCGGGTCGCAGGGGCGGGGTTGGTTACCTAATCCACACGTGACGTCTAGGCTTGATTAGGCAAACCATAAACAGCTCCCACATGGCCAAACAAAGCAAAACAATCCCATCCACCGCCGCACCACATCCACAAGTCTACGAGTCGCAAACACGCTGTTTCCGCAAGGCGCGGCCTCATAATCCTACAACTTTCCTAGGGATTGAAAAAAAGAAAAATACAGTATACGGATGCTGCGACACAATGAGGATCGTTGAAATCATTATCGACGTGAGTGTTTTGTTTTGCGCAGCCGAAGCTTCCATTTATGCTGACTTGTGCGATTACAGGGCTTCAAGTCGTATGCCGTGCGAACGGTCATTTCAGGATGGTATGCGCCCGCAAATACTCTCTTTTTTTTCTTTTTGTTCCGCATTTGATGTCTGCGAGATCAATATTTGCGATGGAGGGGGAAACAAGGGCTAAGAGCTAACTCTGGTCACTCAGGGACGAATCCTTCAACTCGATCACCGGTCTGAACGGTAGTGGCAAATCCAACATTCTCGATGCCATTTGCTTCGTTCTCGGTATCACGAACATGAGCACAGTCCGTGCACAGAACTTGCAGGACCTCATCTACAAGCGTGGACAGGCCGGAGTCACAAAGGCGAGCGTTACGATAGTTTTCGACAACCGCGACACGGCCAAGTCGCCCATTGGGTTTGAAGAGTATGGAAGTATTTCCGTTACGCGACAGATTGTTCTGGGTGGTACTAGCAAATATCTCATCAATGGTCATCGCGCGCAACAACAAACAGTACAGAACCTCTTCCAGAGTGTTGGTCTGAACATCAACAACCCGAACTTCTTGATTATGCAAGGCCGAATCACCAAAGTGCTGAATATGAAGGCTGTCGAGATATTGTCTATGATTGAAGAAGCCGCCGGTACGCGAATGTTCGAGGACAGAAAAGAGAAAGCAGCCAAGACAATGGCCAAGAAGGAAATGAAAGTTCGCGAAATTGAGGGGCTTTTGAGCGAAGAAATTGAGCCCAAGTTGGAAAAGTTGCGAGGTGAAAAGCGCGCCTTCCTCGATTTCCAGCAGACACAGAATGATGTTGAGCGCCTCACACGCTTGGTGGTAGCCCACGATTACCTCAAGGGCAAAGATCGGTTACACGCCGCTGGAGAAGACTACGAAGCGAAAAAGACCAAAACCCAGAACCTCGAAGACAATGCCACGCGACTCAAGAGTGAAATCGCGCATTTAGAAGAGGATGTTAAACGCGTCAAGGCTGTGCGCGAAAAGGAGCTTCGGAAAGGAGGGAAGTTCCAAGCATTGGAAAAAGAGGTCAAAGAACACTCTCACGAAATGGTCCGGTTGGCCACGGTCATCGATTTGAAAAATTCCAGTATAGCTGAGGAAAAGGAAAAACGAAAAGCCAGTCAGAAGAATGTCGCCGACCTTGAAAAGCTGCTCCAAGACAAGAAGAAAGTCTACGACAAGCTCCAAGAGCAATACGATACCGCGAAATCAGAGCTCGACGCTCAAACTGCAGAGGTTGAGAAGAAAGAAGAGTTACTTCAGACCCTGCAAACTGGTGTCGCATCCAAGGAAGGCCAGGAGAATGGTTATCAGGGACAGCTCCAGGACGCTCGTAACCGCGTCAGCTCTTCTGCGACGGAACAAGAGCAAGCGAAACTCAAGATTAGCCATCTTGAGAAGCGAATCAAAGAGGAGGAGCCTCGTGCGAAGAAAGCCAAGGAGCAAAATTCCGGCCTTTTGAAGGACTTGGAATCCTTGAGAGCACGAGCGCAAAAATTAGAGACTGATATGGTCAAACAAGGCTATGAGCCAGGCAAGGAAGAGCAAATGTACCAGGAACAAACGACTTTGCAACGCGATATTCGCGAGCTTCGGGAAAAGGCCGATGGTCTAAACAGGAGAGTAGCAAATATTGACTTTTCCTACGCTGATCCTTATGCTGGCTTCGATCGATCAAAGGTCAAGGGCCTAGTGGCACAACTGTTTACTCTCGACAAAGACAAGACTCAGGCAGGAACAGCACTTGAGATTTGTGCTGGTGGGCGTCTCTACAACGTTGTCGTTGACAGCGCGGAGACTGGTTCGCAGCTGCTTCAGAACGGAAAACTGCGCAAACGTGTTACGATTATTCCTTTGAACAAGATTTCAGCATTCAAGGCATCCGCCGAGAAGATCTCTGCGGCGCAGAGACTGGCGCCTGGAAAAGTTGACCTGGCTTTGTCATTGATCGGATATGATGAGGAAGTGTCGGCCGCCATGGACTATGTTTTTGGCTCGACGCTCGTCTCCCAGGATGCGCAGACCGCGAAAACTGTTACTTTTGACCCCAGTGTTCGCTTGAAGAGTGTAACTCTGGATGGCGATGTTTACGACCCCTCTGGTACGCTATCCGGAGGCAGCTCACCGAATTCGAGCGGTGTTCTTGTTGTTCTTCAGAAGCTTCACGAGATTACAAGAGAACTGAAGAGTAAGGAGCGTCAACTATCTAACTTGCAAGACATTATGACCAAGGAGAAGAAGAAACTGGATGCGATGCGAGCAATTAAACAAGAGCTGGACCTGAAAAACCATGAGATTAAGCTTACGGAAGACCAGATCAATAGCAACAGCTCATCATCGGTACGTATAATCCCCCAATTGCGCAGGAATACCCGAATTGACCAGGATAGATCATTCATGCCGTTGAGGAGATGAAGGAAAACATCGAACAGCTGAAGAACGACATTGCGGAAGCCAAAACCCGACACTCCGAGGCACTCAAGGATATCAAGAGGATCGAGAAGGATATGAAAGAATTCGACAGCAACAAAGACAGCAAACTTGCCGAGTTACAAACCTCCCTTGACAGCTTAAAAAAGAGTCTCAACAAAAACTCCATTGCCGTCAAGACATTGCAAAAAGAACTGCAAGCTTCAAGACTTGAAGCAGAGCAGGCTGGAAGCGATCTTTCAGCTGCAGAGGAGCAGTTAGCCGAAGCCGACGTCGCCAAGAAGGCTCAGGATGAGGAGATGGCGGCCCTGAAGAAGGAACAGGCAAATATCAAGGTGAGTGACAAAGCACATGAATTTTTACCCGGGGGACATGAATTGATCTCTTTCAGGACGCCCATGATATCGCTCTAGCCCAACTAGAAGAAGAGCAAGCCAAATTGACTGGTTTCGATGACGAGCTTAGCGACCTCGAGGAGGCAATTCGGTCAAAGAATGCTCGTATTGCCGAAGAAGGGCTCGAAATACAGAAACTCGGTCATCAACTTGAGAAGCTTCATAAAGACCAGCAAGCTGCTGCTCAGATGGTGGCCAATATGGAAGGCGAGCATGAATGGATCGATGAAGAGAAAGACAGTTTCGGACGTCCAAACACGCCATATGACTTCAGGGGGCAGAATATTGCAGAATGCAGATCAACGCTGCGCAACTTGACCGAGCGTTTCCAGGGAATGAAGAAAAAGATCAACCCCAAGGTCATGAACATGATTGACAGCGTTGAGAAGAAAGAGGTTGCACTCAAGAATATGATGAGGACTGTTATCCGAGACAAGGGCAAGATTGAAGAAACCATCATCAATCTCAACGAGTACAAGAAGGAGGCACTGCACAAGACGTGGACCAAAGTCAACGGTGATTTTGGTCAGATCTTCGCAGAGCTTTTGCCTGGAAGTTTTGCCAAGTTGGATCCTCCAGAAGGAAAGGAAATCACAGACGGACTGGAAGTCAAGGTTTCCCTTGGTAAAGTCTGGAAGCAGAGTCTCACAGAGTTGAGTGGTGGCCAACGGTAAGTTCTTTTTCTGTCATGGTGCAGTCTGAAAAGCAGTTTACTGATTGAACGATCCAGGTCGCTTATTGCCCTTTCATTAATCATGGCCCTTCTGCAGTTCAAGCCAGCACCAATGTATATTCTAGACGAGGTTGATGCAGCTCTCGACTTGTCTCACACGCAGAATATCGGTCGCTTGATCAAGACTCGATTCAAGGGTTCTCAGTTTATTGTTGTGTCGCTCAAAGATGGCATGTTCCAGAATGCCAATCGCATTTTCAAGACACGCTTTAGCGAAGGCACAAGTGTGGTTCAAGCACTAACGCCGGCGGACACGAAGTAATCTTTCTATAATGAATGATACATGGGCTTTCTTTGCTTTGCTCTGCAGTTATCGATCAATCGTGCTGGGTTTTGGGTAGGCGACTGGTGTTGGACGGGGTAATGTCTGTACATGAGTCTAGGTGTTGATATGGGCATTCTCAATGCTATGAAGTTTTGCTTTTTACCCACCTTTCATAACTATTTCTACATTCCCTCTCTATCTGAAGTAGTAGCAGTATTTCCATAGTGCTGTCCGGGGTAATGAGAATGATGGCTGAAAACGGCCAAGCCGGGTGGAGCTCCGGTCGGGGCGGCGCAATGCCCATCGCCTTCTATCCACTTCCAGCCATCAACCAGTCCCGACCGCCACACGCGACTATATCTCTCATCGCCGATAATATCCTGTATCAACTATCCTGAACAAACTCTTGTTGTTCGTTGTCCAGACTCAACATTCTCTCGTCAACTGAGTTCGCCGTGCCAGGACGTTCGATTGTGTGACACAAACAGCCAACGCCACCCTGTCATTGCAGCGCAACAACTCGCCTTATCAGATCTAATCGCCCGCAGGACACGAGGCGAATTACTCTTTCAAACCCGATTTAGAAACTCCCACTTTCTCTTTCTTCGTGTTACTGAAGCGCCTAGGGGGAACCCTTTCAAAGCGTGTGTGGTGTGCGACTTTTATCTCTCTTCCCCCCGCCTTTTAACCACCGACAGAACGACTGGACAACATCCGACCGCCGAACAGAGGCCCTCAACTGCAAATAATAGACCCTCCTTTCCAGCTATGGCGGACGTAGAACCATCGGTCAATATTCCCTCGCTGCTCACATTAGCCGTGATTTCATTCTTCGTGATCCGGTGGTTCCTGAATCGCGACAGCACGGATGGCGCCAACGCAGCCGCCCAGGCCCGGGGTCGCATTATCGACCCGGCGCAGGTCGAACAGATCTCGCAGATGTTTCCCCAGCTGAATCGGCGGGATATCATGTGGGATTTGCAGAGGAATGGAGGTAGCGTTGCAGCGACGACGGAGCGCATCTTGACTGGACGGGGTTTGGATACTGTAAGTGCATTCCTTCTTCGCCTTTATGTTTTGACTTGGCCGGTTTGGCCCCTTCAAACAGTAATGGCATCAATGCTGACTGATTCTTCTCTAGCCTCCACCATCATACCAGCCTCATATTCCACAGCCTGCGTCTCCCGCTGCCAACCCGAATCCTACTCCGGTCTCCAAGTCGGGAGCTCAAGATCTCATCTCTCGCTATAACCTAAGCAACCGGCTTTCGGAAGAATCCGAAGTAAGCTCAAAAACAGACAATGGCTGGTCGCAAAACAAGAACGAGCGACAGCGTCTACTGCAGAAGCGCCGAGACGATATGATACTGGCAGCCCGAAGGAAGCTTCAACAGAAGGACAACGAGAAGTCTCACGCTACTGGTCCTGCGTTGTGAAAGAAGGGAAATGAATCGTTATAAAAACATGTCATTGTTAGAATGTCCTCCCCCTCTATACCACTGGATGAATAATTTGATTAAATCGAAGACCGTATTTGTGGCTTTGACTTGGTGCAACTTGTAATCCTTATTCTTCGCTCTTTTTCCTTTCGTTTTGATTCGGCATTTTTGTATGGCGTCTCATGACATCAACACAAACATGATACTCACGAATACTTGGCAATGAAATTCACTCTTTGGGTATATATTGCAAACTGTATCTTTCGCTAAATTCAACACAGCCTCGCCCAACCGCCCAATGCGCCGCCGCCCACGGTTTTTAGAAACTCCAAAAAGACAAAATGCGAAAAAAAAAAAAAATCACACAAAAAGTATGTAGATCTTTATGGAAATAAAAAATCAGAACCCCCCAACCCTAGAACTCCATGTCATCGTCATCATCCTGGGTATAACCCTGGGTAGGCCCTTCTTCGGCAAGCTGTTCTCTTCGGGCCTGCTCACGAGATGCGCCGATTTTCCTGAGCCCTTCGACTACACCAGCAACGAAGCCTCGCATTTCCCCGATTTCCATCGCCCCGACACCGGTGAGGGCGACGCCGCCGCCGGCTGTTGCTGCTGTGTCCAGGATATCCACGCCCTTGCGCATTTTGGACATGCGCACTTCTCGCAGGTCCTTTAAGAGGCGTCGGACTTGGTCGGGTTCGATGAGGTCGTCGCTCGCGGCGTCGAGTAACATGTTGCCCACTTCTAGCCAGTGGTATGGCAAGGCGATTTCCTTGTCGAGTTCGGATTCCTCGGCCGGGGTCAGCGCGGTGTTCTGTGGTAAGAAGGGCGGTGTTGGGTAGTATCGCTCCCCATCGAGCGTGTGTTTTGGTCGAGGCATGTTGCTGGACGCTAGTTGTCGATTATTATTGTCGTCACCCGGTCTGCGTTGACCTGGCAGTCGCGGCGGCGGGGAGAATGAATCTGAATATTCTCGGGTTTCTGCTTCGAATTGGAGGATTATTTGTAAGGACTCTGGGTGAAGCCAATATGGAGGCACGATATTGACGCGCCGTTGTCGTTTGAGCAGGATTGCTAGCCAGAGAGGAAGCGTCGCACGCTGCGGCGGTAGTAATCGTTCTGTAGGGCCCTAAATAGTAAACAAAGTCAGCACAACAAGTGAATGGTCCAATTCTTCTCCCCTAGAAAAACACATGTATCCCGGAATGAGAGCGCGGTATGCGAACCCGCATATCTCTGCGGGGGTTGTTTGGACTGCGGGGTTTCAGCTTTTTGTACTCACTGATAACAAGTCGAGGCCATCTAGACGTTGTCGAGGCACAACAGTCACCATTTCCATCTCCGAGATGAATTCAATCTCCGAGGGCGTGATTCCCCGTGGTAGTGGAAACGCCATTGTGGTCGTTTTTGACTTTTTTTATTTGGTCGTTTGGAGGAACGCGTCGGGATTCTTGCGCGAACTGAAAAAATCAATGTAGAGAGAAGTAGGCAGCGCCTTGCGGCCAATTGAGAGGGGAAAGAGGATCATGCAATCTTATAGAGTCAGCATATCTGCCCCGCCAAACAACCAAGATCAAAATGGGTGTTGCAGCCGAGTATGCAATGATCGCGGACATGATTGAGTGATGATTCATTCATTATCGCGATGGAATGCTGCTGATCGGTGTTTGGGCGGTTTGCACTCCCCGCGCGAGCCAACGGGAGCTCCGGCGTTGAGTCGGAGCTATTACATACTTGTCACATTCTTTTTTTTTTTTTTTGTGCTTGTCCACCAGCGTCCAAATTCCGGAGATAGCCTATCGCCCAAGGGCTAAAGCGTATTCTGATATCCGATTAGAGCTCCTCAAATGCTTTGTTAGGCGTCCGGTCATTGAGAAAAGCCTGGCGCCATGAGCTCTCCTCAGTTTGAGACCGGCCTCACATTGGCCGGCCGCTACTTGGTGCCCTTTGTGCTGCTCTCGCTCCTGTTTTGGCGGAACTTGGTCAGCAAAACGGTGCAGGAGCCGTATCTCGATGAGGTTTTCCATGTTGGCCAGGCACAGGCCTACTGGGCCAACAATTGGACCCATTGGGACCCGAAAATCACCACGCCGCCAGGCCTTTATGTCTGGTCATATGTGCTCTGCGGCATTGTGTTGCTGCTCCGAGGATCTCCAACTGACGTTGGAGTCGATGAACTGCGTGCCACCAATCTCGCCGCCTCCGGGCTAGTCCTGCCATGGCGTCTTCAAACTCTATTGGATTTGTTGCGAAAGGAGCAGAATATCCGGCAGTCGGGGGCTTGGGTCAGTCATACGGTGCTAAACATATGCCTCTTCCCGCCATTGTTTTTCTTCTCCGGACTGTATTATACTGATATCCTCGCCCTGCTTGTCGTTGTGGAAGCGTATATTTGGGATACCAAAAGATCGGATGCAAATGGCACGAAAAAAACAACCGCAAGCGCACTGCTGGGTCACACCTCGCTGCAGAGCTTAGCCTTTGTCGTGCTGGGTCTCGTGGCTCTTGTTTTCAGACAGACAAACATATTCTGGGTTTCTGTCTTTATGGGGGGTTTACAGGTTGTTCGGACCATTCGCCAGAACTCAAATTCTCACTCGTATACCAACTATTTTGCGATGCTATCCCAGAGTTTCCAGGGAGAACTCTATGATCCGCTCGTGGAGGAGGCTAGTTTTATTGGTGGGTTGCATTCCGTTTGGTATTATCATGTGGTGTTCTGACTCAATATAGACTATTTCAAGACTGGCCTATCCCTCGGGTGTGCTGCATTGAGCCAGCTGCCTCTTGTCATTGCCTCCATTATCCCGCATCTTCTCATTCTAGCGGCATTTGGCGGGTTCGTACTCTGGAATGGCAGCGTTGTCTTAGGACACAAAGAGTTCCATAGCGCCGGTATACATGTTCCTCAGATGCTGTACATCTGGCCGTACTTTATCTTTTTCTCGTGGCCACTGGTGATCATTAGCATTGCCAATATCGTTGTGCCTAGCAGGCTTCTTCCAAAATTCTTCGACTACCGACTCAACAACACTCACAGGCTTCCACGGTTTCTCACGGCTCTGGGTGTCATTCCTTTGATGCTGGCAGCCATCCACTTCAATACCATCGTGCACCCTTTTACTCTGGCCGATAACAGGCACTACGTTTTCTATGTCTTTCGACTTTTGACGAGGTACCACCCTGCTGTAAAATACGCAGCGGCACCAGTCTACTTCCTCTGCGCATGGGCTATCTTCACCGCAATTGGAATTTACCGGCCTTCCGGCTCAAAATCCCCATCTATACCCGCTTCAGTGCTCGACGCTGCCGCAACTCAGGATGAAAAAGCAAAACCAACCCCGAAGAAAGAAGCAGAAAGCAAGAAACAGCAAAAGCAACAAAAGAAGCAATCCTTAAAGAAGAAACCCACAAAGACCACATCCGCAGAACCCCAAAATACTCAGGTTATTACTCCCGAAGTCATTGCCAGAATCCAAGCCCACATGCTCCAGCGCCAGCAACAAATCGAGCAGCAACAAATACGCGTTAGCTTTGTTCTCATCTGGCTTGTCGCTACAGCTCTCTCGCTCATCACAGCACCTCTAGTCGAGCCCAGGTATTTCATTATTCCGTGGGTGATGTGGAGGTTGCATCTTCCTCGTCTGCCGACTCCGGAAGTTTTCCGGCAGCAGCAAAGCGCAGGAGATCGCAGTGACTCGGGCTTGTTCATGGCGCATTTTGCTACGGCTTTGCCGCAGGTTATGGAGACGGTTTGGTTTTTGGTGATCAACGCCGTCACGGGATACGTGTTCTTGTACAAGGGCTTTGAGTGGCCGCAAGAGCCGGGGAAGATACAGAGATTTATGTGGTAAAAATCTCACGTCGAATCGTTACTTCTAAAAACATATATATGTATTACTAAATTTTAAGCTATAGAATATTAGGATCCTTCGTCTATGTTATGAAATATATCAGTCGTATACTGACTGCTACATGCATCACGATCGCTACGAAAACATTGAACGTTGGTTCAATGTTGAATTTAGCATCTAATTCAGCACGCATACTACCAAGAAGCCTATATATACATGCGTATATTGGCTAAGTCTAATTCTATATTAACCCCCTATGGGCTTGGCATCAAATTTGAATTGGCTGTTCTTACAACCATTATTATCTCCCGAGGAATAAGTCCGTCACTCAGCCGCTCCAATCTCTTCCAGGAATTCCGATATCTTGCCATGATTAAATCGCTTAGTGAGCTTAAGCGGAGACCCCCCATCTGGAGTGCGCAGATTAATGTCTGCTCCCGCCTCAATGAGTACCTTCACAATATCAAGCGGGATACCCTCTGCACAAGAGTAATGGAGCGCCGAGTGTCCATCCACATCAAGGTGATCCACTTTGACGCCTCCAGCAATTACATCTCTGACAAGATCTTCCCTTCGAGCAACCACTGCCAAATGGAGGTACCCATCAGGGTAACATTTCGGCCGCTTAATATTAGAATACCGTGTCCAAAGTGCGTCTATTTTGTCAAATCCCATACATTTCATGAAAAATACCGGATCTACTAATTGGGGACTGCCCGGGCAATTCATATCAGGATAGCTGTCATGAGATATAGGCCATCGCCATGTCAAAATTTTCAACAGCTTGTGTTGCTCCTTGAGAAACAAACGGTCCAGTAGATCAATCAGTCCGTCTGGAATGCATTTCAAAGATTGGATGTGGAAAGTAAACTGCCTCCCACAGTAGAAAAGAATGGTATCGAATCCATCCCTTGGAGGCACGTCAGCCATCAGATGTTCGAGACATAGAATGGCCAATTGTCCATTAGCAGATTCAGAATCAAGGAGGAGAAAATCCCGCAGGTCCGAGGGAAAATTGTTTGAGTTTGTAGCAAA
The DNA here is from genome assembly GCA_000985935.1 of Talaromyces islandicus. Lineage (NCBI taxonomy): Eukaryota > Fungi > Ascomycota > Eurotiomycetes > Eurotiales > Trichocomaceae > Talaromyces > Talaromyces islandicus. Next base: position 543,674 of record CVMT01000003.1, on the reverse strand, counting down.
TTCCTGTAGCGAGAAATGAATAGGTCGAACACGTGAGAACGGAAATTCTGGGATAGTTAGAAGGCTTTTAGTCACCTGCTCCATGGTGCGAGTATTATGACGACCCTCCTCATTTCCGGGTGTTCTAAGATCTAAAGACACTGCATCCCTTAACTGGGCAGCAGTAAGCCTTGCTTTGGCGTGAAATGTCCAAAGAAAACAACGTTGCGCGAGGGTTTTGGCTGTCTGAGGCTGCGCATTTATACCACGAAAGTATTCAAGATATGTTTCTTCCAACCCAGATGGAAGTAGATTTAGCTGGTCTTTAATGAATTGTTCTGGAACTTGCGTCAGATCGTTCAATTGAAAGTTTACCCAGAGGAATCTATTATGACGAGTCAGTGATTTTTTAAAAACAAAACAAAATAAATCCAAGAGATGATAAGCCAGATTGACTCACATTCCTCCAGACTTTTCAATTAGCAATTTTATGACTTCTTCTTGGAAGTCAGGGTCGATATGCCCTAACTCCTTGATGACTTGATGTCTCACAACTCGGGCCAGATCATCCCGAGTTTGAGAGACACTGTCGATAGACAAACAATTACACCGACGAAGCGCATGCTTGATGTCATTTTCAAACCGACTTGTGACGAAAACTTTCACATTCAACTGCTCTGAAAGAGCTTCATGAACAAAACTCAAAAGCTGTTTCCGTTTTCTCTGTTCGAATTCGTCTAAACCGTCAAAAACAAGAACCGTTTTACCGACGTAGTTCAAGCATTTAGTAAACAATGCCTTGATGTTGTCAGAAGTGGGTTGACGCGCATTTCTTTTAGAAGTTCGATAAAATTCTAGAACCTGTTCAGGAAGGACTTCAATATTCCAGCAAAGTTGTTTCATAAGCATAGACAGCACGTCAACCAAAGAATGTTGCATGATGGTATCTTCGCCTTTGAAGTAGATATAGATAACACTGACGCTGTCATCATTTTTGGAGAAATGGTCAATGACTGTAGATCTGTGTGTGGTTTTTTAGTCAATGTTTGATTACACGTTTTCAAACCAGAAAGCTTACGCAAGAATACTTTTGCCAGTTCCAGCTGGTGGTTATTGTTAACGGTGAAAGGTAACACATATGGACAACATACCTGGTCCAAAAAGCCAAAGCGGGCCGGTTTTCTCTCCTTGAGCCCACTTCTTATAATTTCCGTGTTCAAAGAGCCATGAACCAGTATTTTCAAGCCGCTTTTGGCGAATTATCTCATGGTTCTCTTCAATGTTCTCCTTACTGATCCAATCCAAGAACTCTCTCCTTTCATTTTCTACTGCAAAATCAGAAAGGGCTTGACTTCTAGGAATATATTGAAACATACGATCATTCAGTGAAACTTTCTTCATATCTTCCTGGACGGCCAAGGTCGAGTTCAGGGTCATTGCTGCAGATATTCTGTCTAGATTTTCGGTATGGTGTTTTAAATTAGATTGTATTCGTCCAAATTGCTCCTCAAACGGGGCCCATTGGACTTTAGCCAACATTGCAAAGCTGTTCGAACCTGCTAAAAATGAGCTTCTCTGTTTATAAGCCATAAGCCATTACAATCTAGCATACGCTTCATATTCCCTTGGCCGACAAAAGCACGGCGTGCGTATCGACAAAAGGCGAGAATACTACCATAAATGGCAACAAGTGTCTTCATAAATTAGCCCCTGGTCTCACAAACGTCTGAAAGCAGATGCTTACCGAATGTAATAACGGTTCGTTGGAATTATTTCGCGTAAAGAGGTCAAGGATATGAAGTTGATCTGAGAGACGTTCCAGCATCTCGCTCAACTTTTCATAATACTCGAAATACTTCACCGCGATCTTTCCAATGCATTAGCAAAATATTTTTGCGAGGCAAAAATGAGAAACTTACATTGATCACAACCCGAACAATTCCAACTACTATCGAACTGACATCTGGGTGTGCCTGCATTCCAATTGTAACTCCGGCCATCAACGTCTCAATCGCACGGAGGAATCGTAAAGTCCCATCTGCGAATTTCCTAGAAACGGATTGGTCCCGGTGATATTTATCCATGTCGTCAATCGTTTTGTGTACCTTTAGCGGGGACTTGACTTCCTGGAAGCTCCACGCAAGCTTCTCACTTTCATTGAGTTCTTTCCAGTGCATTTGCCATGCTTCTTGAAAAGCTGAATTGGTAGAGCTTGCTATAATCTGCTCTGTAGCCCGTGGTCCCAGGTTTGGGTATGCCGGAGGTGAACCTTCGGGCGGTAATGTTTCTTTACTTTTAGTCTTTTTGGTTTTGAATCTTTTCAGGAAAGACATGATGTTTTCCTAAGGACTGTGTCAAGGAAATCCAATGAAAGGCACACCAAAACCCAATCCAGTTTAGATGCCCTGAACAGTACCAAACCTGTCCAACAATGTGACGAAGCATACATATACACAAAGTTAGGGCGACAAAGTAAAAGAGTGTGCGCCGTGCACTGGTGAGAAGTGGGCAGAAGCAAGTGCAAGACATCTTCGCGAGGCTGTGTATTTGTCCGGCAAGGCTGTTTAAGCATGGGCGCGTAGTATGAAAAGACGATTGGGTCGAGATAGGCGCCAACAGTGGGATGCATGAAGCCGAGAACCAATTGTCGCCACGGAGCAGTCGTTGGCGCCGCGCCTTCCCGCCCGAGATCAGCCCGTGCATCATTAAGTAGCTCTTCCTCCGCTTCAAGTCGACGGTCGTCTTCCACTTAAATATGGACCGTCCAGCCAAAAGACAACGAGTCACCGAAGTTTCTCGGGAAGATGTTGTCGGAGTGTCGTCTGCGGAGCACACGTCCCTGACGTCGCTGCACAGGGCTGTCACGCCGCCTTCCAGATTTCGTCCTCGACAGCTGTCCCCAAGCACAACGTGTACATCTGATATCGAAACTGCCCTAGTTTCAGAGATTTCAGAAAACAAAGAACCTGGTGTTCCTAAAAAAGAGCGTCGGATTCTACGCTCGCCTTTCCAGCTCTCACACGTTCGAGGTTTCCCTCCGTCCTCAGGCAACAATGTTGACACAATCCGATTACGGGATATCCTCGGGGATCCCTTGATCCGCGAATGTTGGCAATTCAACTATTGTTTCGATGTCGACTTTGTGATGAGTCAGTTTGACGAGGATGTCAGAGATATCGTGAAAGTGAAAATCGTTCATGGCTCGTGGAAAAAGGATTCCCCCAATCGTATCGCAATTGATGTATGTTTACATGGACACCAACATTGGTTTATTGCATGTATATTGATTCTCCCCAGGAAGCCTGTGCTCGTTATCCAAATGCCGAAGCTATCACAGCTTACATGCCGGAGCCATTTGGTACACATCACTCAAAAATGATGGTTCTTCTTCGCCACGACGACCTGGCCCAGTATGATATAAAATGCCGCATGAAGCATCCAAGCCCTGTCCTGACTTGCTATGCAGGGTAATTATCCATACCGCAAACATGATCCCCGGAGATTGGGCAAACATGTCTCAAGCAGTTTGGCGGTCGTCACTACTCCCTCTCCTCCGTCCCACTCCTGCAGCTACTTCATCCACAATGCAAGAACGTTTTCCGCTGGGAAGTGGAGAGAAGTTCAAACGAGATCTATTGGCGTATCTTGAATTTTACGGAAGCAAGAAAACCGGGTCTCTCGTAATGCATCTCAAAAAGCATGATTTCTCATCCGTTCGTGCTGCTTTGATAGCAAGTGTTCCTTCAAGGGAGAAAATTTGCACGACAGATTCGAAAAAGTCGACACTATGGGGCTGGCCAGCATTGAGAGATACCCTTCGTCAAATCCCGCTCAAGTCGACGAGCACCGACGTGGAACCACATATTGTCGTTCAAGTATGTCCATATGGTCCCGTCCACAACCTCCTGGTACTAATTCCGCTTAGGTTTCGTCCATCGCAACCCTAGGCCAGACTGATAAGTGGCTGAAAGGTGTTTTGTTCTCTTCGTTAACCCCACCGTCGAAGTTACATCCAGCGAAAAGGCCAGTATGGTCATCAAAATATTCTATTATCTTCCCGACAGCCGACGAAATCCGAAGGTCCCTGAATGGCTATGGATCTGGAGGATCTATCCATATGAAACTACAAAGTGCTGCCCAGCAAAGACAATTGCAATATCTACGTCCCTTTTTATGTCGTTGGGCTGGAGACCAAGATGACGACACTACGCTAGGCATAGAGAAATGCATCGTCCCGGAAAGGAAAGAAGCAGGTCGTCGGCGTGCTGCACCACATATCAAAACCTATATTCAATTTTCTGACAAGAATAAAATGGACCGTATCGATTGGGCGATGATCACGTCTGCTAACCTGTCAACGCAAGCCTGGGGTGCTTTAGCAAACAAGAATGACGAAGTCCGGATCTGCAGCTGGGAAATCGGGGTGCTCGTATGGCCAGGACTGATTGCAGATGATGATGAAGCAGAGATGGTGCCTTGCTTCAAGAGAGATGCCCCAGATCGAGCTTCAACATCTCAGAAGGGGTTTCCTACTGTTGGTTTGCGAATGCCCTACGATCTACCTCTAACACCATATAATACGCACGACGTTCCTTGGTGCGCGATGGCCAATCATTTAGAACCAGACTGGTTAGGCCAAACCTGGGAGATATAAAACGGAAACTATGGATAAAATTCCTCTATTAAACCGGAAGCGAAAAAGGGTCGTGTGTAACAGAATCTCAAACACGGTTGATTATATACTCTCTCATATCAATTTAGAAAGACGCGGAATATTTCAAGAGGGAAAACAAAAGTATTCCGGAACGATTTTTTTCTCTCTATCGACCAACTTTGAACATCATAGAGTTTATTTTCCTCCCCTGTTCAATCATTCTGCGTATTTGGCTTTCACTTCTGCGACGAATTCGATATAAGTTTTCCGTGCCTCTTCCACAGGGACATCCTTGACTTCCTTCCAAGCATCATACTTTGGCTTGGCCTGGAAAAGTACACCATCCGTTAGTACTGAATATTTCACACGCTTTAACAAAAGACAGCAACTCGATTCCTTACAGTAAAATCCAACGAAACCCTAGAAGGCTCCCGGACCTGAGAAAAGTCCGCTCCAGATCCCTGCTTGAAGTACTTGTAGGCCTATACACGAGACAAAAAAAGGTTAGTAAATTCTACTATCACAAAACAAAAAATATATAGAGAATAGGACTATTCGTGTTAAAAAAAAAAGCGCTGGCAACTTGCATTTAGCATTTCATCGTTGTTCGGCTTTTTCGCTTTCACGAGCTCCGCAAACTCGGCAGCGGCATCGTCAAAGTCGGACATGATGGTATATATATATGGATATAAAAGCGCGTTTCGTTTCTAATGAAAAGTTCGGATTTTGGCTATATTGTTGTCAGCCTTGGGTATTGTCCAGCTGATCTTCAGATGACATGAATGAGGGGCAAAACTTCAGATGAGAAATTCATCTCATGATTTTTTCCGTTTCGCCCCTCCCGTCAACGAAACAAAAATAAAACAGTTTCCAACTAACCTTGTATGTAAGACTTCTTGAAAGTTGGTATATTTCAAGAAGAGGGAAAACAAACAAAGCTCTAACAAGTGAAGAAACCAATTTGTTGGTGGGGAGACGGCGACGAGAGAAGAGAGGGGTGAGGACCCATTTTTCCCACAGTTTACAGTTTACAGTTACGTAGCATGCAGCAAGCACAATTAACCAACCAGATGAAACTACGTATATAGGTAGTTGTTAACTCTGTTATTAATTTCAAGCCTACTATTTGATTATCCCATGTACCATTGGCATGTGACGGGGTATGGGGGTGAAATCACATGGGGATGGATGGCTGTTTTAGTTCCCAACGTATACATTGGTTGGGATTGGCGCCGACAACAATGCCATTGTCTGAACTTTATTTTTACAATAGCATTTAGTATCATCCAAAAGTAGAAATATGTACAAAGTGAATTATGCACATATGAATAGAGAGGAATAGAAAGAATACAACGCCATCCGAAATGCTCCAAAATTTGAAAGTAACCCAAAACCCGCTTTTAATGCAGCAGTTACAAAAAAAAAAAAAAATAAAAAAATCAATAGTCCACAGCCCAGCCGTTTTTGTCGAGGAAATCCTCGCACGCAGCCTTGAGCGAGTAATTCGGGCGCAAGTCCTTGACCGTCATGGGCACACGGGTCACCGGGTCGACATGCGACTGCTCGAGATACTTGGTGATGCCGATGCGGTCAAAGCTGTGGCCAGAAATGGTCATGACCGGGTCGTGCATGACTTCGAATGTGATGTTGTCGATCAGATAGTCGGGGACGACCTACAACGTCAGTACAAGACGACCAACAGTAAGGAAATATAAAGTATAAAACACACCCGTTCTTGGATTTCACCACCAGAGGCGCTTTTAAAGGCATCGCGCACGTTCTGCACCTTCTTGGCGGCTTCCTCACGCAGCGCCTTTTGGTCTTCGTTGAACCCAATCTCGCCAATCTCGCCATTCGACAATTGCAGGTTCAATTGGTCCAGGGACTGCTTCAGGTCTGCCTCGATCAGTTGCTCGATGCTTGCGAGGGTACTGTTCATTTCGCGCAACCGGGCAGTTTCCCTGGCCGCCCAGATGTGCTGCTTGGCTCGGAGGACGATCTTTGACAGATTTTCGGACTGTGGGCTTTTGGCGCTAAGGCTGGCACTGTAGGCGTTGACGGCGATATCGTATGCTTCCTGGGGGTGTTGTAGCTCGAGCAAGGCCTGGGCTAGGTAGAGCGAGCTCTTGAGGCTGGCGGCTGCCTTGGGGCCGCCGTGCAGCGTGATGGCAGCACGAGCGTCTTGTTCGGCGCCGGTCCATTTCTCGAGGCGCAGGCGGGTGACGGCGCGGTTGGTGAAGAAACTAGGTTCTTTGGGGTTTTTCTGGATGCTGTAAGCCTGCCAGTTAGCCAGGTAGACAGACAAGGTGGTTCTGTTGGATGTGCACACGCTTGAGAGTACATCTCCTCGGCACCGGCATAGTCGGCTTCCTTGAAGAGCTGGTTGCCCTTTTCCTTGAACTCGAACGACATTCTGGATATCAGTGGATGCGCTGGACAGAGGGTTGTTTTGTCAGCTTGGAGCGGCGACCCAAGACATCAATAACATGCGACAATGGATAGAATGAGATGAGGGGCTGAGCCTCCTCGGGCAGTATCGTTAGGCGGCTGATATGTAGGTTGTCATGCGACAATACCAAGTCAAGCAGCAAGAAACAAGCAGACCAGAATAATAATATTCCCGACAGACAAATGAAGGTGTTGAGCGAACGCGAGTCTTTAGTAAGAATAATCCAAGGCAGGAACAGTCTCGCGCCCGATCAGGCTTAGCGCGGTCCGATCGAAGCACATCGATCGCCGCAGAACCGAGGGGCCGTGCCAATACTTAGCATTTCATATAAAACTGTATATTGTTGGTTTTGGGAATGTTCTATGTCTATTTTATCCAGCGACAAACTTCCCAGGACAGACAGCAAGAACCTTGAAGGGAAAAACTGCCCCAAGACAAACAAGACATGCCACGATATATATGTCACAAGAAGAAATCCAACAGCTCCAGATGTCCCCACCGCCGGACAACGCATAGTATGTACGTAGGCATGGCCGATCAATTGAGCCATCTATTGCTGCCGGTGCAAAATCAAATAGGTATTATATCATATCATTATCTAGGCTCAACTCGGAGATTCGGAAATGCGGCCGCGAAGAGCCGGGTCGCGAACGGAAAACGAACAGTCGCTCGGGGATTGCCAGTCCTCAGCACGAAGTACTCCATATTACCAAAGCGGGAACCGGTCGAAATCAGTTAAGTCGTCTAAGCGTTGAGCTGCTTCTCGTAGTCATTGATGGCCTGGACCTTGGCAGCCGAGCTGCTCTTGGGATCGAAGCGGTAGGTGAGCCATTCGAGGGCGAGCTTCTTGGCCAGCTCAATACCCACAACGCGCTGGCCGAAGCAGAGCACCTGGGCATCGTTACTGAGGATGGAGCGCTCAACTGAGAAGGGGTCGTGAGCAGTCACGGCGCGAATGCCGGGAACTTTGTTGGCTGCGATGGCGACACCCAGTCCAGTGCCGCAGATGAACAGTCCACGGTCTGCCTTGCCCGCGGCGATCTGTTTGGCGGCCTCGACGGCGGGGTGAGGATAAGCAGTCTTGTCATCGGCGGTTTTGACGCCTACGTCGACGACTGACTCGACCAGCGGGCTCTTCTCGAGGACGGCCTTGATGGCAAGCTTGTAGTCGACCCCGGCGTCGTCGCCGGCCATGACGATGCGGAGAGGCTTGAGGTCCGACATGATGTTATGGATTTATGTTTATGTTTATGAAGTATGGAGGTACGCAGTGAGTGATGTCGATGGATGAGGGAAAAAAGTTATGCACAGCAGGCCTAGCAGAATGCACCGAGGACAGAGGGTCTTATATACGCGCCATCTCGATATCTCCCAAACCGGTTTCCCGTGTCGGTGCGATGTTCTCCAGTACTGCGGGGGAGCCCAACACGAAAGCAGCGAATCGACACCACAGTTTCCCCCACCTCCATCCATGTTAGTCTCCACCAGGCACAAGAGAGGTCGAATATTAGTTAGTTGTAGTAGTACATGAGTTACAAGCGTTTCCTGGTTGCGAGGCTGGCACCTGGCGTCATCGAGCATCCCTAGTCCCTGCCTGCGCCAATAAATGGGCGTGTCCTTGACAGTGGCCGGGCCTTTTAGGATTGACAGTTGAGCGTTTAATACAAAGAGCCATGAGCACAGTCCCCAACATCTGAAGGTGGCACAACTCAGGTCAGGGGTGTTACTGGACGAAGCATGTGAATGTGACTAAAGGATAGTTCCACCCCTCCATGATTACATATGTGACATGGTACGAACAAAAAAACAAAGATTTTAACATTCAGGAACCACATAGCAAAAAAAATAATAATAATACAATCATCGTAGGAATAGAGAATAGATCTAGTAAGTACTAAGAACTACACCCGCTCTAGACCCTCACGATGTGCGGCATTGCCTATTGCGGGCCTTCCGGTTGTCAAACAACACAGCGCCCCGCCGTGCTGGAACTGCAGGATCGGTGGACCTGTGAGCTCCAGTCTTGGGAGGTTTTTTTTCCTTATGGATCTCGGCCGAGTTTGCTGATTTGTTTATTTGTCCCCCTTTTTTTCCCTTTTTTCTCTCTTTTTTTCTTGCTGCGTGATCAATAAGAAAATTCAAATTGTCATTCCTATTGAATCGGCGTTGCTCCGCGAAGGCAATTGACAGGCTAGACCCGTTTCGGACAGACACGGGGAAGCGCCGAGGGCGATGATATAACTGCTCCTCGTCCCCTCGACACCACCTTGGATGACAACCAAAAAAATACACTGCTACTATCAATTAATCGACCCCTCTCCTTTCAATCAGTCTAGAACGACTAGTTCTTCTGGACCCGAGCCTGCCAGGCGGTGCTACTCCGTCTGTTACCCCGACCTACCTCTTTTTCTCCAGGTTTCCGTCCCCTTTTCGGAGGAAAAAGCGGGCCTTGACGGCCAAACCCCGCCGTTGCTGTGCGGACTAAAAGAGACTTAAGTACTGCTCAGGGTTTCAGATCCAGTGTCCAGGTTTCTTCGCGAATCTGATTGGAATTTGATTGATTATTACCACCTTGTTTAAACTCAGCATCGCGGTGCAGAGCTCTCCGAAACATCTTGCGGTGACATCATTGCGGCACGACATCACCGACTTCCCCCGACCGCGAAACTAGGATTTGGCGAATTGATCTAAAATATACAGAATATTTGGGCAAAAATAATACGACAGAAAGAGAAAGAAAAAAACAGAATACGAAGCTATACCCAAAATGGCGACCGCTACAGTGTCGTATCCCGTATTGCCGGAGAAGCTTCTGATTATCTCGCTCAAGATGTACTTTACGCCGGCGCGAACGCTGCAGTACCTTCGAGACCTGCTGAATCCCAAAAACGAGATAGTCGTGGCTAAAAATCGGTCGAAGCTGCTACTAGCCCTGATCCCGGACTTTCTCACTATCTACCCTTCCGCAGAGATCATTCGCGAGTGGGCGACCAGCTTACCCAAGGAGCAAGACGAAGCTAGTCTGCCACCCCCGTTCTTGCTCGGCGGCCAAGATGCCTTTTGGGACGCGCTGGGCGCGTACACGGGCGAAGTGTCACCGCAGTCCCTACGCGAGATCGGCGCGTCCATTGTCGAGTTGGGCCACGCAGAGCGCCGCGCAATCTTTGGCGAGACGGACGAGATCACCGCGAAAAAGGCCGCGGCAGCGTCCGCCCAGGGCTTGATTCCGCTCGTGTGCATTGGCGAGATCAGCGCGCCTGGTCAGGTTGCATCGCAGGCGGTTGGTCTGGCCGTTAGTGAATGTGAGGTGCAGATTCAGGCAGTCCTCAAAGCGATTCCGGCGCATGCCCCTGTTATCTTTGCGTACGAGCCTGTCTGGGCTATCGGCAAACCGCAGCCTGCCGGTGTTGACCACGTCTCGGCCGTCGTTGCGGGTATCCGTGCTGTCGTCGGGAAGCGCGAAGGTGATGTTAGAGTCCTATACGGCGGCAGTGCAGGTCCCGGTCTTTGGGGTCAGGGAGGCTTGGGCAAAGCTGTCGACGGGATGTTCCTCGGCCGCTTCGCTCATCAGGTCGACGGAGTGAGGAAAGTGGTGAGAGAGGTGGAAGAAACATTATAAAAGTTCTGAACAAAAAGAAAAGAAAAACAAGCCGATAATAGACGGGTTATGATAATGACAGTACATAATGCATAATTTACATCTCTATCTTAAAATTTTTGTTTCTATTTTTCCCTTTCTTCCCGAAGCTCATTCTTCACTCGGGTGACGGTGCCTGTTCCGCCATATGTGATTGCTGTGTACATCATGGCAACAGACGCCCCTGCGTCGAGTACCGCCTGCGCCTGTCGGCCAGTTGTGATACCACCAGAAGCAAAGATAGCTTTGGGGGTGCTACCCTCTTCGGCGGCGAGCTTTTCCTTATACCGAGCGACCAAAGCCACTGTGCCCTCGAACAGCTGTGGTCCCGAGTACCCGCCAGTCTCACTGAGCGTCTGCTGTTCCTTGGCCGAAAGCACGTAGCCCTTGGGCAAGGGATTTGGTCGCCGGTTTGTTGTATTTCCAACAATCACCCCGTCCACACCGGATTCCCGCACCGCGTGGCAGATTCCGTCGACTTGCTCGTCAGAGTCTTCGTCGGGACTGACTTTGACCATGACAAATGGTTTGGTTTTGCGATCAATCCTTCTGGCGGCGCCGACAACGCCTTTGAGGATCTCTGTCAGAGGGCCAGCGGCTTGCAGGCCGCGCAGACCCGGTGTGTTGGGACTGGACACATTGACTACGACAATGTCGGCGTAGGGCGCAACCCTGTCAACACAGTACACATAGTCCTGCGCGACGGCCGCAATGTCTGACTCCGGAGTGGTTTTGTTTTTGGCTACTTGCACAGCAAGCAGCTTGCCGGCGAATAGGCTGCCTGGGGGCACGCCTGCTTCGCCATTCAACACGCGCTGCTCGGCAGCGTCGTGATCGCCAAAGCCGTGGGCGTAGGCAAAAGCACGGACGCGCTCTTTCAGGACTTTGGCCATGTGATCAGCCCCCTTGGAGTTCAGTCCATAGCGGTTGATCATCGCTGCCTGGGACACCACCCTGAACACGCGAGGCCTTGGGTTTCCATCCTGGGGCTGGGGCGTCGTGCCTCCAACTTCTACAATAGCAGGTCCCAGCTCAAAGAGAGGGTCTGGGATATCGGCATGTTTGTCTAGTCCTCCAGATATGCCGATAGGGTTGGAAAGCGTGTAGCCAAAGACCTGCTAAAATTAACCTAAAGTTGGTAATTTCTTTCGGATTAACCTACCTCCGTCGCTAATTTACCATCCTTATCAGGAGAATCGCGCTCCCGTGGATGCAGACCTAATCTGTACAGTTCTTTGAGAGCATCAACACCCGCATGGTGGGCATCCTCAGCGTCTGGATACAACCATCGCACCAGCGGTACAACCACATATCTATGTATACTGGCTCGGGTGTCTGTCGCGTAGAAATATCCACTCAACAGCGTCAGGACGAGCGATGTGCGAAAGACGTATTTGCGGAAAACACTCTTGGCAGGCTTTCCGGGGGCTGCTGTAGGCGGCGCAGTCGTAGATGTGAAGCGTTTACTACTCCAACAGCCCCTGCCTCGCAACAGCTGGGGATTTTGAGTCCGTGTTGATAACGCGGCCCCGTTCAGCGGAAGGGGCCGAAGGGCAGCGCGTGCTGACATTGTTCCCTTGCCCGTATTTCTTCTTGTGCCCAAAATAAATGTGGATGGAGGTGCAAAGGCTTGTGCGCTGTCAGCACATCCCTCTCCGATTAACAACTGTGGAGAATTATTCTGTCCAAGCTGTCTCTTTTATTCGGCAAATCGGCACAGATGACAATCGGTTAAAGCCGAGAAGTGCAGCCGATAATTCCGTGGCTTTGCTAGCCAATTGACCGTGCAATAACAAAAACTTCTACGCAGTTTGAAGCGTGTCCGACGTCGCGAAGGCAAGAAGAATCCACTCCAGGGCGGTGAGCGTTTTGCCGGTCCTTGCGCCAGTGCAGCCAATCATATCTACTTCCCGTTATCCTCTTCGTGTGTGCAATATATGCGATTATGAATACGATTGTACTTTTATGGCGCTTCAAATTAATACGATGGGTTTGAAAAGATTTTCTTTAAACGGGTATTTTTGTTTTCTTTTTTTCCACAGTCAATATTAATATAAAAAAAACATGCACTAGCAGGTTATGCAATCTCGTATTCAGCTAGCCCCTACTCCGTTGGGACTAGCCCAGCTGGATTACGAGAGCTTAATGTTATTTTTAGTCCAGGAGCACTGGCGGAAGGCAGATGCCAGCTGAACATTGCGTTGGAAAAGCAACATTGTCGATCAGTGCATATTGAAGGGGGGAACAACTGACAAATTCATTATTCACTGTAGGAAAATGTGCCGTTGTTGAATGCTGGTGTTATGCTGTGTTGTTATTTTTGCATGACATTAAAAAGAATGCCTGTCCACATTTTTAATATTCCATTCAAATGTTGTTTTTATACCCATATTTTCATATTACCTGATAATACCTAATATTCACATCCCACGCTATTCCTTTTTTGGATCAGGGCAATGGATTTGCTCAGCGAGATTTTCGAATTCGTCTCTGGCGGTGGACATGGGTCCGGAGGTGGAACGGGATATGGAGGTGGAAGTGGAAGTGGAAGTGGAAGCGCAGGTCCTGTCATCGTTTCTGATATGGGTATCAATGAGATTGGCGCAGAGTATTATGGAAACGATCAAATACCGTCAGGGTACCGAAGCTTTGATATTCACAGAGACGTCAGTGACCAAGTTATCAAGAACTAAAAGGGGGAAATCGTTGCTAAAAAAGAGTTTCGTGCTTGATAGATTTCCTCCAACCTTGACGCTTTTACGATACGTCAGTCTGCCGCATCGCCGGATATCTTGTCAAGCCCAACTCCAACCTTTTACAGTCGACCATTGGTGGTGACTGACCGCCAGCAAGGGAATGTCGTCCAATCATTCCATCTTTATTCCGACAGCTCATTGAGCCATATCCCAAATAATCGATTATCTGCCATACCAACGCCAGATCTTGTATCGCATGTTCACTTTGAGAAAAAGAAGGAACACACCACACTTTCAATGAACACGATGATTGCTCAGGCAAACCTCTTCAGCTCACGAATGCTCGCCTCGAAACCTCCACAGCCGTTCAGCAACCCTCAACAACAAGCAAAGGGCTCAATGATTATTCTCAAAGAAGGCTGGAAACGCAAATATCGAGTAGATGTTGCCCGATATCGAGACGATGGACGAGGACCCCCAATGACCCATGTTTTTTACTGGAAAGGCCCGACGTCATCAAGAGCTTCTATTCTTGGCAGTTATAATATTCATAACAATAACAAAAGTAAGCCCGGCAGCGAGTTGAAGCTTGTGTCGGCCACCCATCCTACCCATATTTTGGCAGTCTGGAAGAGCGGTGACGGTCCGGCCATGGGGAATTTGACCATCTTTGAGAGGATTGGCTTTTTTGAGGAAGGAATACTAACTGAAATAATAGCCAGTTGCCTTGCTGTTACCATTTTTGAGCGTAATTCATCTTCCGGATTACTGGATTGGCTTACAAAGTGATACCCCTCTGAACCTTGCATTTGTGTGCCATGATGCACGTTGTGCCATGTATTTTTATTTTTTTTATTTTTCCCCCTAGGCAATCAATAGTACCTCCCACGTGATTAATCGAGTAACGAGTCAATTGAAACTTTGTCCATCATTGTTTAATAGGGGTAATTAGTAGGAATGTAGCACCACTTTACAACCTCGTTCCAATTCCGCCCGATAGCCAAGCTGTGCTAACGTGGACTTGGCGTGGTCAGGTTCGATATTGGCTTAAGACGGCTTTCTGATAGTTTGCGACTCTCCACCTATACGAGGCATTATTATTTGATAAACGTCTGGTGCCAAGTAAAAGCCAAGTAGATCATGAGTGTCGTGGGCGCAAGAAAAAAATTTTTCGAATGCTCGAAGAATCTCATCCTACATCAAGCCAGATGACCACATCCTTGGCCAACTCAGTAGCCCCTTTTGGACAAAATCCTTGGCTTTTTTTGGCACCCTGTTTCCTCTTATCGCTTATATTTGCAGTATAATATTCGAATAACTAAGCCATTTCAAGTTTAAACTGGTCGTGTGATTCGCACCGGACTTGGTCTTGTGCATCCGTTCGAGCGAAGAGGAGGGGGAAACTCGAAAATCTTGCAGGTTTTGTTTCAGGGGATAGTGATTAGGTTCAGGAGAGTTGAGCACGGCAACGAAGATCGGCATGGATTGTAACAGTATGACCCGTGCATGGTCGTGTCTGTCGTCCTGACGTGAAACAAAAAGGATCGATCCATTTCGAGACAAAGCTTATTCGTGGTGTCGTGCGAGAAATTTTCCGGTCGATCAAGACTGCAAACCGTTTTTTTTTATTTACTAGTATGTACTTCTCAATAGTATCGTATGGCAAAATCAAAGGGAAAAGTAAACATTTCTTATCTGATATCGAACTTCACCGTTGAGTTTCTGACTTGCCAAAGCCCCTGTCCGGAGTATCGCCGGAAAAAGGTCCTCTAAGTGACCAGTCTTCTGCTTGTACCAGGAGTACAAAACTTAAGAAGCTGCAGAGGAAACACGGATGATATCTCCATGTGGTGAAAAAGGAGGAGTATGCATGACAAAAAGGTAGCGTGCGCGGGCAGCTATCAAACAGGTGGCTGGAATCTCCAAGCGATAACCTATGAAGGTTGGATGTTTTCATGAATAATAATTATATTACTGTCAGCACAAAAAGACACCGCGCAAGGTGGGATACGTACATTGATTATGCAGGTGAGATATGTTACTTTTTCCCCTCCCTCCATGTCTTGTCGGACTAATTAGCCCACCACCCCCCTGTCAGTGCCTGATTGACTCTCCCTTGTAATTGCGACAAATAAGAAAATGCATCTTACCACAACTCAATGCACCTGTGTGCACACCAGTGACGGCGGCGTTCATGCTACATAAGCTGAGAAAAGTGGACGATATGTAAGGGATTGTTGTCGTCCACGCTAGTCTAGTTTCACTATGCATGTATCATGGTTTGAAACCACCAATTGTAGTGGATAGTTGATTGTATGTTGGTTTCTTGAGGCTAGAGGAAGACGAGCCATTCTGATCAGATAGAGGAAAGGAAAGGAAAGTTTGTTGGTGCTGCGTATTAATTACCTATTTAGTGCGGGGGTTAAAACATTAACCAAGGTAAGAGCAGAGGGCCCGTCAATTAAAACAGGCGCAAAAGGGGTCACTGGGGGGGGGGGGG
>CVMT01000003.1:493356-527734 GCA_000985935.1 Talaromyces islandicus | reverse complement strand
GGGGGGGGGGGGGGGGTTTTTTGCCCTGAACGCATTAGCGCATTCTTCGATATTGGCGTACCTACTCAGCCTCCTCTAGCCGGTCAGCTTACCAACATTTGAAAAAGAGCGACCACCGCGGCAAGAATCGGAAGGCTAGTTTAGTGGTAGATTTTTTTCACCATGCTTTCTCGGACAACATTGAATGTGCATATCAAACTATCAGCTTGGAAAGTAATCCAGAACGTATCATCGATGGCTTGGTAAGACACCTTGCGGGCAGGCAACTTTCACTTTTTAAGTTTCTAATCCAGGAAGCATATCCCAGAAACGGTAAAAAAAGGCATGCTACACCGGAAATGGGGATTGGTTTCTCCATTGTCCTGTGTATGGCTCTGAGCAACCCCGATGGTACCTAGCCTATTAATGCGCGTCGAAGTAAGGCTTTCGTAGTACATATGCACTCTATCAAATACTTGAAAATTCACTCGGATTTTGTTCACGCGGACGGGGAATTTGTGTTTTGGAATCAAGGTGCATCGTGAAGTCGAGACTGCTTTCCTCATTTAGCATGTCCATCTGTATTTCCAATCGGAGACAGCGGGAACGGGCCCGAGCAGGTTTCGTCAGTCTCTTCGACAAGACAGTGACAATGAAAGCTCAGCCTCCCGCCCTATGGATCAACAGTCAGCCAGCCTCAGCTGGTCACAGCTCGATAGTAGCGGAGCAGCACGGCCCGTCGCCCCGCTGCCTCTCAGGCCTCTTTTGAGGGTCTTGGCAGGTGGATCAATCCACAATTCTGACGCCCCTCTGTCCAATCAGACTCGAAGGGTTAGCATTTAGCCTTCCTAGCGCGCGGCTTTCCCGCAAAGACTCCAGACGGACGGAGCCACATTGATCAAAGGATATGGCCAATTAACGCCCCATTTGATCGTCAATTACCGATCAGGCGGAGAGCAGCGACAGCTTCTTCTCAACTCGTTCACGTCTCGCGCAGAATCTGCAGATGGCAGGAGCCTCCCCAGTCGCTCCTTCCCCACCCACACCTGCTCTTCCTCCTCCGCTCTTTATCTCTCTCTCTTTTTGTCTGTCTCTGCCTCTGTCTCGACTTTGTTCTTGCTCTCTTCCTGCCGCTGCGTCGTCATATTCCCGCCAACTATCACGGTGGACACGGTGGACTTGAAAAGACGAAAGACAAAAAAAAAAAGAAAAAGGAAAAAAAAAGAAAAAGAAAAAGAAAAAAAAACCGAAGAATAAGAAACAAACTAGTTGCAAGTTAGCAGCGGGTGGGCTAGCTACTAGACCGGAACCTAGTTCGATGCCTCGATCAATGATCTCCCGCTGTCACCAGCTAGTCTCTCCGCCAGCTTGCGAGGTCGCCTGCCATCACACCACCGACAACGTGGCTTGTTCGAGACGTATATACTCTGCGGCGAGTCACACAGCAATTTATGTTCGGACCGAACGCTCTTCCCTAAATAGGTGACCAGCCACAGTGGCCAATGGACGAGTGCTGTGGCATGGCTCGTCGAAAGCGCAGATCCCACTAATACTGACATGCTCTAGGCACTTTATCACGGCTCCCTAGACCGCCGCTTTGTCTTCGCAGCGAGCTTTGCGCAACGGGCATTAGGGAAAATAAAAAGTCCATTGCCGGGAGATTGTGCGTACTATACTAGAAACTTGATTCAGTTTCGCCACCGCCTCTCGACTCGTGATCAATGGTTTCACGACGACACAACAAGTGGTCCTCCCTCTTGTCCAACCTGTTCTTCACCACAGTTATCTCCGTCGTCCTTCCAATCCTGGATCTGAGCCTGCGTATCGTTCATACTCGCTCTTAACGTTGCGACACCACGCTAGATAATTGACTTCCCAAAAGAGATGTATGCATACATGGAACTATTTTGTGGCCCGCGCCATAGGGCTTCCCTGCGGAGCGCTGATCCCCTCATTATCGGTCAATCACAGTGTAAATGACTGCCTCTTCTCGCTGCATGGTAGGACGGGTACCGACAGCTATCTAGTATTACTAGGCCCGTGGCACGGGCCGGGATCCATTTGCATCCTGACCAGCCTTGGCGAATCAGAAGGAGTCGTTAGCCATGATTTTCGCGCCAAACAAGCCAAGAGAAAGAAAAAGCAAAGGCGTGAAGAAAATAAAGTAGTACGTCAGCGCTAGTCAATAGCGAGTCAGATGAGCTGGAAAAAGTACGGGAAAAAGGAAAAAAGCACTGGCTGCTGGACGTACATTGTCTTTCATTATTCTGTTTTGCGGGTCAACCCGCATCCAGACTGTGTTGGGCCTCCAGATCGGACAGTGTTAGAAGTTTGATCAATCCATCGCATGTCCGTATCGATCTTCACATGGGGAGGGTTATGGGCAAAACTTGCAAGTGTCCGATTGGACTGAGGATATCCCGAACGAGTAATAGCCTATCCGGGCAGCGACAGAGCAAGAGAGTAAATCGCAAAAGTCATAGCAACATTTGAGCTGCCAATTTGGAGGATCTGACCTGCATGAATGTGTCACCTAAAGCGGATCCTTGTATGCTACTGCTGTCTTGCAGTGATAGTTGCACATCTCGAGAGCCCGGTTCTCTTCTTGACAGGTGGGTAGCGAGCTAGGATTGGTATTCCCCTGTGGAAACGCCAATAATGTTCCTTGTTTTTTCTTCTCGCGATATACCATCATCACTGGTTCGATGTTTAGTCTTGGTCAAACGTCCACTTGAGGAAATGCGCGGAGATCGAATCTGATTATTGGGTCGCATTTGGCGGGGATAGCTAATAGTCCTTTTAAGACTAAAAGCCAACAGGGTGCCGCCTAGCCACCACGCATAAACCAAGACGACGCGATCCTTGCTAATCCTTCAGAGAATACCATTAATCCGCTTGAAGCCTCTGACGAGATTTCTAAACTGTTTAGCTCTAGAAGTCTCGGCGGTTGTCTTTTCATTCAAAGTTCTTCTTCTGATCACTTGCTATCTCTTCTTCGCAAACCTCCTTTTTTTTTTGACCGCCGCAAAGACGATCAAAGATCTGCAGTGCTTTTTGCAGTATCCATGATGGTTCGAAGCAACATGGCTTCCCTAGAACGAGGTCACAATCCTGAGATAGTCCAGCAGCCCCGTCGCTTTGCTTGCGATCGCTGCCGGATGCAGAAGCTCCGCTGTGAGAGGGACACATGGAGACCATCTCTCATGCCATGTAAACGCTGCCGCAAGGCACATATGAACTGCACAATCAGCTCGATGGATCGGTCTAGCATTAAAAAATCAAAGGAGAAGATCTTGGCTGGTGGCAATATCGACAAAACGAAGACCCCTCCAATGCAGCAGATGTCTGGAAGACTTTCTCCTCCAGAGTTGTCTCAGCCGTATCCTGCAGATATTGCAATTGCATATCAAAACAAGATGATGTCTGCCGGAGTCGGCATGCCAACAGTGTCACAGATGAATCCGGACGGCCTTCCCGACGACTGTCTCACTGCAAATGGAAGCTTTGACGGGTACACAGTGCCTATTTTCTCAGGATTGGTCACGCCTCCTTCGATGGAGAGTGAGCCTGTGCCGATTCCTTTTATGCCACACGATCAGGAATGGACGCCGCCCATGAGCGACTCGCAAGGGTTTGACTATGAAGAAAGTATGTTCTCCCGTTTCTTCTTCTGTATAGGCTGTATAGATGCTGACGATTGCCCAAGGGTTTCCTTGTTTAGATAATAGAGAACAACATTGGGACCAGGAGAATTTGAGGAGACTGTTGGATATGAATATGTACCTGTTGGACTGTCAGCGCTCGGTGTCTCAGAAGTTGCTCATGTTAGGCAATATGTCTCCCACCATCGCGGTGCATAATCTGCAGACTGCACTCCAAAGTGTGCTGGCATACTCGCATCAATTTCTTGAGGTGGTGGCGTGTATTCAGGGAGAGACAGCCAACCCAGCAGCTTGCCAAGTTGCAGCATCCATGACCGCAAATGGAATGATAGTGCCCCTGCCTACTCCCAGCCAGTCTCGACGTCCATCTTGCCTCCCAACTGGCGTCGAGACAGGGCTGGGTCAACCAGAAACTCTCGCGCCCCAGGGAAACCAGACAGGACGATTCGAAGACGTTCAAATATCGCTAATCCTGGCTATTATTAACTGCTACACCTGTCTCGTGGGAAGCTACCACATCATCTTCTCGTACCTTTTGCAAGAACTCATGGCCAATTCACCATTTGCGCCCCAGCCGTCACCCATCTTCCCAAGCTTTGAGTATGCCACTGGTAGCGAGCCCAACCGTGAACTTCATCTGCGATGTATTTTCAACAACAGCATGCGCATGCTCGCTGAGCTGGAGACGACCCTTGGTCTTCCAGAGCGGCACTCGGTGGCCTCTTCGCCGGGACAACAACAACAAACAAACCGTGCGGACGGTATTCTGGCCAGTCCGTCGTCGTCAGTGCTGCTGGACAGCCTGGCGAGTCAAGGGTTCGGACTGTGCGTGAATGGACTGGCGACGGGGAAGAATTCGTTGAAGGAGATTGTCCAGGCTATAAACCAGTTTCTTGAACCTGTTTAGGGTAAATCAGCGGGCTGTTTTTCTTGTCCTTTCTTTCTTCTTTTCCATCATGTATTAAATAAAATATGTACTTTTCTTCTCTTCGTTGTTCTTTTTTTCGTGTATGTTTTTTTTTCTTTCGTTGCATTTTCATCTGGAAAGAGGGGCCAAAAAAGAGAAAGAAAAAAAAAGGATAATAATTAGCCATGTCGTCCGAGATCATATAGGATGGCGGGTGATTTTTTTTGGATTATGCGTTATGAGACATTATAATATGGCATGAATATGATTCTGAGTTTTGAAATCCAAGTTTCGAAGATTTGGGAGATTCGAAAAGTTCTGAAGAATTTCCACTCCCTTGATACCTCTCCCCTATATAATGTACATGTACGTTCATGTACATGTGTATGAAATCGTAAAATGTGCTGGGGCTATCCCCACCGACGCTCACGAGAAGGCATCATCCCTGTTGAAACAAATCCCGTCTGCACATACATACATACCCATTTAGACGTATACACATACATATTCGATGTACACAGCATATTCACCGGCATATCACCGACCGAAGTCCTACATTACATATCACGAAGAGGGGATTTTACTTTCTATTGAGGCAAAAGGTGGCTACAATCGAATACTTTGTTTTTTAGCCACCCCTCGCTTTGTCTTGCTCATGGAGTATGTAATTATGTACCTCTCACATTGTTAGCAAGGGGCGGATGGATGGTTGGATTGGTATAGCAACGGTTTTTATTTTTATTTTTTTATTTTTTTCTAAAGTCTGGTTTCTTTGAAGTTGACAAGAAGTTTAACTACGTACTAACATGTAAGTACATGTGTGGCAAGAATAAATTAATCCAAGCACCAAACTCGACCAATTATCCATAATATGCGTACATGCCAGCAAATTTATCGCCCTCTTTTATTTGTTTGTTTTTTCAATTAATTAGCATTATTATTATCGTTAATCCTACCGTCCGCCGTTCTAGATCAGTGTCGATTGATTGATGGCTGTGCTACGATCCCCTAGCTGGCGTAATATCGTCGACGTCATGCATATGACCAGCCTATAGAAATTTGTACATGATATGACAAATTGTTAAATGGTGAACGGGGAAGACATTGAACGACGATCCTTTCTTTGTTTGATTGATTCTTTTTCAGGGGTGTGTGGGGGGTAATTGGTTAATAATTATGCCGTGTCGTTAACTCGTATTGATGTTGATTAAGGGTCGTTTTCTTCTTTTCTTTTTCTTTCTTTCCTTCCTTTTTTTTTTTTTTTTTTTTTTTTCCTCCTCCTGCGATACGTCAAAATTTTTGGATGGAAGGGGATGTCTCGGGGTTTGGAATGGCAAGGGTATCCCTGTGGGGGTATGCGTTGTTTCGGCTTTCAAGATTCATCATTAGGACATGTCAACTGGTACATATGTTGGCTATATGTAACCTTTGCATCATGTCCGAATAACTAACCCAAAAACAGGCACTCCCATTGCGAAATCAGCCTGCATGACCCCTAAACCATATCTTCCAATCTCTCTGTAAGGACTATTTTGCGTCATTAAATTTCTTAGAAATTACTTCTGGACTAAAAAGCAACGCTACAATTTTTCTAGTCTGTTATAGAGGTAGATCTAGACCCTCCTAACAAAACTACCAAGACAAATCGACAGCCACATTGATACCTTCTTTTTTTTATGGCTGTTGATCGACTAGTATATTACCAAATCTGGAATAGCATGCTCGCGCTTGAGGCTCAAACTAAGTTATTAAGGACAATTCTAGGATTTACTACATGAAGAGGTTATAGAAGTAAAAGGGTCGTTGGGTTACTGTTGATTTCTACCGTATTATTCGTACAATTTCTGTTGCGGATACCCTACAATGCAGTATGTGCTCGAGTCTATTGAAGATCTGTGATGGTGGTGATGCAGCTAGCGATAGTGTACTTTCCATTACTATTGTTTGTTTAATATTGACGAGATTGCTAGAAGAGAAAATTATGGAAGATTGCTGATAGTGGCGGTTCATCTAGCTACATTATGTTTCCCGTTGCAACTTTCCTTGTTATGACGAGATAGTTACTAAAGAAAATATATTCAAGTTTAAAAATATCCACTGTGCTCTAATAAAGAAATATAATGTTGTATTCAGAAGACAAACTAGCGTCTCTCAGACGCGGCATGTTTAGAAAAGCTAGCACTACCTTTGTGCCTGTTTCATCATCGTCAACAGTCTCTAATCAAATAATAGCTTCTGATAGAAAGGTCCCTCTCGCTTACATATCCTGGACGCCGACTGGTACGTGCTTGCTGCTTATATTTGCCCTCACTGTTCTTCTCGCTTGAAAGAGCAAACTACCTCCAGCAGTCCTTCCAAATTTATTCATTCTCCTTCAGGCTCGCCTTCATCTCGTCGTTCTATCTTACTATTTCTCTCCTAAAGCCACAGACTAAACCTGGGATCACTCCATTCTCGCTTTTACCTAGCTATTCTCGTTTACCACATCTCATCCAGCACGGGACAATTTCCAAAGATTCAAATTAAGAACCATATTTAAGTATACTTCCTCACATCATGGTTATTTCTTTAATACTTGTCTTGCATTCCGTTGGTTTTGACTCTGATTAAACTTACATATGCTTTATGACCTCCAGCGATGGCTTCAGAAGGCCGGAAAGCGGACTATACATTTACTATCATAGGTAATGCATACGAGCTAGAAACGTAATATAAAGATCGAGGTTGATCAATATCGTGACCGTGTATAGCCTGTTGTCAAATTCCATGGACGCGTTTATGAACCTAGAAAAAATGTCACAACTACAATCAATGCCACCCGAGGCAAACAATCCCGGAGTTGGTGAGTCGAGCCGTTTTGTGGTTGTAGGGGTAATACCGATCATCCACATTACTGAACCAGAACCAGCGCCTCTCAATGTGCGTGGGCCTGTTGGAAAACCAGTTCCACCCTCCGTCATTCGAGCAGATCAGAATAGCGTGCGTGTCGCAACGCCAATGAAAGAAGAAGCTCCAGCAGGCAGCATCTGGATGTATGCACTGGCTGACCGGAACGTTGACAGCGGCTTTGTCATGCGTTGGCAGTAGATCAGGAGAAGGCTTACTCTTTCTCTGAATATCGGAGCGGCTTAACTTCCAGAAATGGCAGAGAAAAAGATTGGAATGAGAATGTCTCAACGAAGTCGGTAACCTTTCCACAAGCTGAACATAAAGGATGGGTTCCGGGGCCGGCATTTGAGTGCGATTATGTGGAACGTGAGTTCCACAATCTACGTCTTCAACTGAGCTAGTACTCAATCACCTCAAATGTTGAAGACCTGGACAATGTCCGAGCACTGTCGAAATCGAACGGTAGTGAAATATCTTCTTTTCATGAACCACCGCTCCTCGCTTTGCTAGCCCAATTCCTCTCTATAAGCAATGAGGGTTTCGACAACGCCGACGCGTGAGGCACTCGACAAGTACATCCGAGAGCAATGACCTTTCGTTCGGCATGTTACTCCCCAAAAGCTCTCCTTTCTCCACGGCGCCCTCAAAAAAGCCAACATTAAGCTTCGTCCCTGCGCCTCATAAAGCGAAGTCATACTGGTCTCATGATTACTCCCGAGCATCCGGCAGTGGTTGGGATCCATCCTCCAAGATCTTTTGAATGATCTGAGTGACCTTTCTCCGTTGCCAAAGAATAAGGATCAGTGACCCTTGGGATCTTTCAATCAACCAGTCATTCCATCTGCAGGTTCCTTTCCTTTCTCGCTTGCCTTTGGGCACGGTTTTTCATAGCTTTATTTTCCTAAGACGTTGACGATGGTTTTTTCTCCTTGTATGGTGGTGGTTTCTTTTTTCCTTTCTTTCCTTCATGTCTCTGTTGTTCTTTAATACGTGCTCAATTCATCTATAAACCTAGAGGCTCAATTTCAGAGCTATTTATATGTTCTGGAAACCGAAAAATCCAATACCAAGTCCTTTATCTACCTTTGTTCTTTTCAATCGTAGTTTGATGAGCTGTCTCCTGATGTCCATTTCTTCTACAGCGCAAGCCTCCAGTTTTAACATGAGTATTTTGTTGGCACCGTAAGACTTTCGAGATTGATTGATTGATTGATTGACTGGTTCTTTCCGCATATCAGCTTACATCGCCCCCAAAAGCCATCCAAGGTGGATTGACAGCCACTTTTTTGTTGCTGTCGATCGACTAGGATATTACCAAATCGGGAATAGTATCATCGTGTGGCGCTTATCGTGGGCAAGTCTCAAGATAAAAAAAGGTCAACGAGATACGGCTGCATCGAGTCGTCGACCACGTCTGTCTGGGGACTCTTCTAGCAGGCGGCTCGGTAGGTGCCTTCCTTCAGTTTGTATCTCGACGTAGCCTTGCTGGAACGTCATTGCTTTTTAGAAACGTAAGTCAAACCCTGCGGTATCAATCTCTATAAGATTCTGAATTGAAAATGGCTTCTCCGAAGATCCTGATCGCCAGTTGATGTCTTCGTTATCATTATCACGTGGATCTAGGAGTAAAGTCCCCTCTCTGAGTTCTGGCGTACCTTTCATATTGGGATCATTCCTGACTCGGTGAAAAGACACACGACCTCAAACGGCAGAGGGCAAATGCTGGGTCTACGGCGTGGAGGAAGTGGACATGGCCCATGCAGTGGGTGACAAAGACACGGGTGTATAAATCTTTCTGAAATTATTCCCAGATGACAACTTTTGAGACTAGTGTGACTATAGGTGGAATTGTACGTTGAATTTGGTGTAATCAATTTCAGTCTGAAAGGATGATGCTATACCCACTCGAGACTCGTCTCCCAAGACCTGTTAACATCGATGCAATTTTTTTAAGAGTGCACTGGTGGTGGGAATGTAGCAGTATGTCACCCTTTCAAACCATTCTATCACTGCCGTTGTTACTAAAGTCATTTTCACTTTCTAATGGCCAGGCCAAGATTTTGATACAATTTTCGACGACGAAAGACGAGCATGGTTACAAATGACCAGCGTGACGCTGTGGCAAGCCACCCAAATCTGCCGCCTGGGTTTTATCGACGTGAAAGGAAGAAACTACCCATATCGAGAATTATCTTAGAAAGGAGTAGAAACAAAAATGCATCGTGAGTGACATGATTTCTCATAGTGAGGGTCAGATTTAGTGTTAATTATTAGATACCTCTCGAAAAAATGTGTTGCAGGCCGAGTTTCCCAACAGCTTGTCAGCGACTCCCTATCCATGGCAGCCTATACGCGCTTCTCAGATGGACTGCTTATATAGATCCATCTTTAGAGGAGGCGTTCGCGGAGATGAAGTGGGGATGGGAAAAACACTACTCGCAATAATACTTGCCATGGACGGATCTCCCATCGTTTTCGGTCATCGTCTGCCCAGCATCATGCAGGCTACCAGTGGCAGCGGGAGATACTAGCATCATAAAAAGAGGTATAAGGACTATAGAATCACTCTATTCATTTCATCAATATTTGCCAACAAAGTAATACCGTCAGCTAAAAGAAATGCCAGCTGAAGGTGCTAGTGTTGAACGATTCCCAAATGAACAACCTACACGATTTATGCCGAGAAATATGACATGATAATCGTCTCGTATCACTTATTAGCCTCGCAATATCGTGCTGTCCGTAGGTCCAGCAAGGAACTGCTCACGTACAGGGAAGACAGTGGGCCTGAGTTTGGTAAAATTCCAATAGCAGGGGTTACTTCTTGCTTCTGGAAACTGTTCCAATAACATTCCAGCAAAAAGGGATGATTCTTGATGAATGTCACTTTATAAGAAGGAAAAAGGGAGCACTCTACCGGGCCGTGAGATGCCCGTTGTAAACGGTATAGCCGGACCAAGACAGTGAAAGTGTTTCGTATGCTGGGGATCAACAGCGCTATCGCTTACAACATTCTGAAATGCCAGGTCCGCAAAGCCCCCCCAAAAAAAGAGAGAGAGAGAGAGAGACATTATTGAGCATAAAGCGGCACCACGCCGCGCCCGTTAGTGTCTCACATATTTGTTACATAGGCAGTGATGAATATGTAGATAGAGAAATAAGAAATATATCTAAAAATGGCAATAATCAATGGACATCAACGTCCATTGACCTGAGTTGTTAATAGTAACAGCTGTTAAGTCCAAGCGTTGCCCTAAACTGGATCTTGCTACATAGTGGGTATAGTGCGTGACAGGTCTCTTGCATTGCGTGTTGCACGGCAGATCAGATGACAATTATTCTTGCAAAGTTGCAATGCTCCATGTCTTCTGATTTGATGTGCTGTAAGTAATTGTATTTGTCAATTGATGGCATGTATGTGTATATATATATATATATACACATCAATTGATATATATTGGGAATAAATATTAATATTAAGGGTTTAATATCTACTCCGTACTCCGTGAAAATATATATTACCCACAACCCCCAACTGGTGGAGAGTATCCGGCCCCTCAGAGGGGACAAAAAGCCGGCCCCAGGCGGGAGTTTGCCAAATCTGTGGGCAATCAGTGGCATTGTGCCACGGGCTACTGCCAGGTACTGCGGCGGCCACCAAGTGGACATGGAGCGAGGCAGGTTGACTCCATACCGGTGGGGGAGATGTTCAGCCCTGCCAGTGTTTATTTTGATGTCTCTCTATTCCGTCCTATGCATGCAACTCTCAATACAGCGAGTTAACAACAACAATAATACCACGTAGTAATAATTACAGATTATTTTAATCACCCAAGAATTAATTAGCATTGACGTCACGCTTAGATAATAAAACGGCGTCTCCGGTATATGGCTGCTGCCTGCATTGAGCGAATTTAATAGATTAATGCGACGGTGAGTGAATTCACCTAGGGGGGAAAAATTAATAACACCGAACCACGGCACCAAGACGTCTCAAGCCCGTGGTCGATACGATCAGGATTCAGAAAGAATGTATTTTGGGTCCCATGGAACGAAGCAGCCTAGTGGCAACGGCAGAAGGTTCGGTAGTTGTTCTTCGATTATCTTAGTTACGTGTTCTGTTTTCAGTATGCAAAAGAAAGAGAAAAAGAAGGATCGTCATCGTCATCAGCGTCATCAATAACCAGTCAGCATCGCTTCAGTCACGAACTAACCAACTAAGTCGTTCCGCGTATACGCCGGACTCCCATAATTCGGAAAAATTCGCGAATTATTTGAAACTCAAATACGGAGTAATAATACGTATAATAATAATAAATGTTGTTCTTTGTTTTTTACTTTTTTTTCCCCCACTAGTGCGTGCTATGAACCAACTAGTTCTACGCATAGCCTCGTTGGGATTGTTTTACTATCGCTACCCAGAAAAAGGATCGTCCGCATTCGGCATCCCGCCCGTAACATGCGAGCGGCCAGCGGTTCCCGGTTTCGGCCATGATCTTCTCTTCTTGCTGGAACTCGGTTTCCGGAATGTGAACGCGTGTATGCTTGCTGTAATGGAACAATATTACTTTGTCTGAGTCACACACGCTGCAAGAGAATTAGAAGAATTACAATACGTACATAATAACAACATAAAATAAGATAAAATAAAATGGAAAGAAATAAAATAAAATAAAAAAAAATACTCGGACTCGTGCCGATCGTTGATGCCCTTCAATGTTGGTGGGGCACCCGACTAGGCCTAATTAGGAAGCTAGAGCCTTCGAAATAATTCAACGGAATTTGGCCGGTGGAATACGTAAAATGCCGGCATGCGATACTATACAGGAGAAAACACCAATTGATGTGTACGGAATACAGAGTAGGTAATCACTTGATTATATTTACGGAGTAAAGGCGATTGTTTGATATGTAGTTCATTGTCGTCGTAGATCGATCCACTTGAGCGGAAAATTCCCCAGTCTCCATCTGGCGGGGCCTGTCCCAGTCAAGGTCAATTTTATATAGATGAAACGAAACATTTTGCATGCTGTAAGCATTATTTCAGTATTGGTGCACCTGATCATTGAATTGACAGAATACAACGTTGCAGCATGCAAAAATCAGTCATGCATAATAATACTACGCTGCCAACCAGCCGCGCAATCGCCCCGATCAGGAAGGCGAACTACGGGCATTATTACTACCGATTACAGTACTATTATTTTAGTTGGTTGCCCATTAATTGATTGATTATTATTATTATTATTATCGAGAGACTAATCAATCTTGCTTTTTGTTTCAGACTAGTAATTAGTCATAATGGCCAAATAGGCATTCGTCACGAGTCGTCCAAAAAATAAATAACATAAATAAAAGTTTGGCCATCATGTGATCCGATGGTTGCCGATGCACGCACCGGGCGCGTTATCACCACGGATGTTGGCGTGCCGACAGCCGTTTTGTTCCGGGATTGATGAAACAAATTGATTACATGCAATGGCTGCATAGAGATGATTATTGCAGGGCAAATCCAAGGAATTGCTCATGGGAAAAGAAAAAAATCATCGGCAGAGGTGACAGATTTGATAGTAGGTACGTACTAATCTGATATCACGACGACAATGACGACAGCGAGCGTTTAGGTGCATTAGCTCGGGCGGTGTTGGCTTGACTTAGCGCGGGAATCGTCTCCGGGTCGGTGTTTGCTTTGAACGCTGCAAATTTGGTCGAGTCGGTCTGGTGGTGGCTGGTGCAAAGTCTTGCTTTTATGCCAGAGGAGATGGATGTTAAATTAATTCACATATTATTAATTCTTGGTATCGGATTATTTTGTGTTCTTCTGCTCGAGATTGGAGAATATTGATGAGGCTAATAAGATCCGCAAGTGGGACAGCCAGGAACCCGCGTCTGGTGGAGGGAATCCACAGCGTTTAAGCATATTTGTTCTCCATCTGCAGTCTTCAGTAGCAGACATGTACCTGGGATATATATACATATACATATATATAAACGCAATTAAAAAGATATCATATAGAAATAGATGTATTCATTAGCAATCTAGCACACGTCAGCTGACTTCGGATTAGTCACCACAACACATTTGTCCTACAACCCAAGGCGTACTCGTCAGGTACACGTGCGTGCAACTGCGCCGGCGGGATACCTGCTGGTGACGAGGACGAATTGCCAGCACAGCACCTCTTGCCCTTTTGGTTTTGTTGTGCAGATGCCAGATGCCTATCAGACTAATAATTCCAACTACATACCATAACAGGATAAAAGTTCACATTTGAGCAAATAATAATGCTGGCAAGCACACCAGGGGGGAGCTATTGCCACGCACCGGCGTGTGTCTCGACGGCCGGCCGGCGCCACCTGGAGATTTTGGCCAATCAGGGGGCAGCCGAGATCCCCGTCGGCTCCTTTTCTGTTGCTTCCGGCTTCGCGCTTTGTGCTGGCAAGACACATCATTTATAAAGCTTTCAGTAAAAATATAGTAATAAATTATAATTATTATCCTCGCCAAATATAAGAATAAGACAGTAAAAAGAAGTTATATATATATTTATGTATATGTATATATTCCTACAGGAGTAGGACATATTAACAACAATAAGAATAAGAATTTAAACCATCGTCAACTCGGCTTTGCGCTCTCCCGGCATCGCAAGCGGTAATAATACTCCCAGCGCTTCCCGACCGCGACCGTTTCCAGCCCGCGCAATTTGGATTATGTTTGATTTGGTAATTGTTTGAAAAATCTTATCTGAGTTATTTGAACTTTTTTTTTTTTTTTTAAATTTTCCTTGAAAAATAAAGAAAATTAAAATTTCTCACATTTTGTCCTTTTTGGGTTCGGGAAACTTGCTTGGTCTGGTCGCCTTTTGGCCTAGTTTCTCTCAGTCTTTTTCCTTTTTTTCGCCTCTGCCGAGTCGAAGCTGCCACGCCACCTTCCTGCTCTCCCTTTTTCTGCTCCTTCCCTCTCTCGCTCTCTTTTTCCTCTTCCTTTTCCTCTTCTCTCACTCACTCACTCTCTCTCACTTTCTCTCCTCCTCCTCCACCACCACCACCAGGCCTCTCCCCATCTCGCTGCAACTGCACAAAACCTTCATCTCCAACTCAACTAACATCGCCATCTCAAATCCACCTTCATCGGTGGCGCAAGTAAGCCGACTGCACCCTGTCGCCCCACTGGTGGAGCCCGCCGGCTGCGATTTGGCTTTGGGTCGCTCGACCGGCTGCGGATAAAGAGAAGTTCCCACACCACGCTCTGCCCTGGGTGGACCTGCGACTCCTGCAACCCCCCCATACAAGCAATTTTTCTGCACCACCCATCACAACCTTCTTTCTTCCCAGTGGACCCGATCTTGATCTGATCTCCTCTCTTCTCTCTCTCCCCTCTCTCTTCGTCTTCACTTTTTGCTCGTCATTGTATCAGCTGTCGTTCTCGTCGGTGCTTTTCCTTTTCCCTTTTTTTCCCTCCCTGTTGTCTGACTAGCTGCGTCACGACACCCGCCCGTGCCTGCTTCGTGACGCGTGAAGGTCGGCAGACGGTCGCCCCGAAGGAAAAAAAAAAAAACAACACGCACACAACCACCCGCTCCACCATCACCAAATCTCTTCCGAAAACACGTCGTGTGATCGTGGATATCCATTGAGTCGAGCATTGGTATCGTTTTTCGATGATTCAGGAAGTTTGAAAAATTTTTTCTTCACTCTCTCACTCGGTCGCGTTCTCTCCGCCCCCTCTCCTTTCCCCTCTCAACTCCAATTTACTCCACGTCGAGGTCCGCCTTTTCATCCACCATCTCCTGTCAAATAAGCCGCGATGGATCCTCGTTCCCACCCGTCAAGGCCTCCTTCGACCTCGCTCCCGCAGGGATCGGCTCCATTGTCCAGCATGCCAATGCCCCAGTATCCAATGCAGCCGCAGTACCCCGTATCGCAACCTCACACATTGCCGCCACTGCAGCCTCATCATAGCCAGTCGCCCACTCCCTACATGGGACAGTCGTACCGGCCCGATATGTCTCGCTTCCCCGCGACGTCTGGTCACGACGTCTACGCGACTTCGGCCGGTCCAGTTGGTCCTCATACCCCGGTGAACAGTCTGCCACCAACCTCGTTCCTCGCCCATCCCGGAGGCCAGCCCCAGGGCCAGCCGCCCCCAGGATTCCAGTCCCCTCAGACACTGCTGCCTCCTACCACCGCCGCGCAGACGTATCCGCAGCCCATTGCTCCCGCTCCTCCACGGGATCGTCGCTCTGACTACGCGACCATGCCCTCAGGCGCGTTCAGCCACCCCGAAGGCAAGGGCCCCATCTGGGCGAATGCCGAAGGTATGACCGCTGCTAACGGTCTGGCTCCTTTGCCAGGCAAAGAGCCCCCGCGCACTCAGGTTGTTGGGTCTCAGGGCCGTCGCGGCATCCTGCCCAGCGTTCCCGGCCGTGCTGCTGTCACCAACGGAGTCAATGGCACCGCAAAGAGCACGACGATTCCCGCCAAGGACGCGGACGGCAAGTTTCCTTGCCCGCACTGCAACAAGACGTATCTACACGCGAAGCACCTCAAACGCCATCTCCTGAGACGTAAGTAATCTAATTGCGATTCTTCTAAAGTGTGTTACTGACGCGACTACTAAACGGCACAGACACTGGCGATCGGCCATACATGTGTGTTCTCTGCAAAGACACTTTCTCCCGCAGTGATATCTTGAAGCGCCACTTTCAAAAATGCTCGCTACGCCGAGGAAACCCCACCGGGGCGAGCCACCTCTCGCATCCTCAGGCACACCTGAAGCGGTCCCAGGCGGCCGCCAATGCTGCCAAGTCCGTACAGGAAGAAGTCAGTAACTCCATCCCACCAGCCAACGGCCTTGTGGGTACGACTTTTGGCAATGCGCCCGTGAATGGCCACGGGCTGGCTTCGGCCAGCCGACCCGCCTCCACGGAGCAGCAGCCTCTGGGATTTTCGATGTCCTCTGTCAACGGGATGAACAATGGTCACTATAACG
The DNA here is from genome assembly GCA_000985935.1 of Talaromyces islandicus. Taxonomy (NCBI): domain Eukaryota; kingdom Fungi; phylum Ascomycota; class Eurotiomycetes; order Eurotiales; family Trichocomaceae; genus Talaromyces; species Talaromyces islandicus. The sequence goes on along the minus strand of CVMT01000003.1, from coordinate 511,302 downwards.
ACGCGTTCACCCCTTCGCAGGCAGACCAGAGAGCGTCCTGGATGGCTGCTCATAGGCAGAGCCCGTACCTCGTCCAGCCCGGTTCTTCTGATGCTCCTACCGGACAGGGGAATAATATTGACCGTAATTTGCTTGAACAGGCTAAACCTCCCATGGTCCAAGACCCGAAACGCCCACCTATGATGCCCGGCCAGCAGCCCGGCCAGGCCGGTGAGCTCGACTGGGCCACCATGTTCCAGCCCGCCGCCCCCGATGGCTACATGAACCCCGTCTTTCCCCAGTCAATGGCCCCCGGCCACGAGCCTATCCACTCGCACGTTGACCCAGACCGCAAATTCTACCCGACCACCACGGCCGGCCACCAGGATAATGGATTGAATGGGCTCTACTTGGCGTCGACCAGCTTGAGCGGTGATGGTATGCGTGATCCCCGCGATGTTGCTTCGAAAACCAATCCATCGGAGCCCGTGACTACGTGATTTATAGGCTTTTTCACGTGGCAGATATGATTGATGAATTAACTTGTTCGGCAGGCTCCGTCCAACCCGCTAGGCAATAGAGAGACAGAAAAACAGGGGTTGGCAGTCTTTCCAATCGCGACTGTCTTAGTCGGAACATCAAACATGATACGGCCATGATAACAGCGAATCGTTTAATTTTTGTCATGAGTGGTACAGAGGTGGGGTGGTTCAACTGGCGTCAAATCATCTATAGACTTGGGGCGTGTGTTTTTGGTGTGTTTACAGCTTTTTTTTTTTCTTTTTTTTTTCCCGTTGTCTTCCTCTTTGGAAGGAAAAAGGCCAATAGATCAGTGAGGAGCTGATATTATTGATATCGCTTATTTCTGGGTCGTTTTTTTCGTTTTGATGTCTTTGTTACGGCCGTATCTGGACTCACCTGTGTAAAGTGTTGTTTCCTTTTTTTCCCCGCGCGGACAAAGAAACTGGGAGGAAATCTGCTTTTAGTTGGGTGTTGCAGTGTGCTTTTTTTGACAGTTCTTTTTCTCTGCTCTATTGATTTCGAGTCGACTCGAATCAATTCAATTCTCTGACTGTCTAATTTCTGCATGTCCGTCTGCTCGTTTGCATTTTTCCTTTTTGTGTCCTGTCTCTGCCATTCGGTGCCCAATTTGATCTGACTTGTCCTTTTTTTTGTTCCAAAGTGAAAAGAGAAAAGCAAGGAGGCTATTGTTTTTGAATGTGCAAACCTGTCTTGGTTTTTTTTCTTCTTCTCTTTTTCTTTGTTTCTTGTGTGTTAAAAAACAAATGGTGTACTGAAAATCTCTTTCTTCCAAGTAGATAATATAGACTTGCAAAAGAACACAGGTGGCATGAATGCATTTATTTGAATTATCAATTAAGTAATGAAGTTATACCTCGGCCTTGTCTTTTGAGTTATTATTGTTCTCTTGAAGACGCATGTAGCATGTATCATTCTTGGAGATGACGTCGAGAGCCGTTAGTTTTTACTACGTACTACGTTATATGCAACCTTTTCTAACCTGGAAAAACTGCTTCATTCAGTTATTCATCATGGCTTTTAGCGACTAACTCAGTTGCCTGATAATGTAATGTAATGTAATATGTAGTATCAAAGTGAGACAAAAAAAAAGCAAGTATCCAAGAAGGAAAAAAGAACGATTTATCATCCAAACAAGAAACTCCTATCCAAGCCATTCGAAAACCTCAAAAGGCATGTAATTTTTTGTCGATTTCATAAAACCGTCATTCGCCAGGGGAAAAAAGAAAAAAGTAAAAGAGAGACACAATATAACAAAACTCCGTTTCGTGAGAGAAAAAAAAAATCATTCGTTCCTTATCGTACTAACCAAGACCCACGAAGTCAAGGCAATGACAGGGCAAGGCAGGGGCTACAAACTGAGCTGATCAACACTGCCAACTCGTCCACTCGCACCCAACCGGCCTCCGCCCTTGGTCACCATGCCCAGTCGATAAAACCGTTCTTCCCCCGTGGCGGTGCGTCCGCCGATATACCACTTCTCATGACCCAAGGCATCGCGGAATCCGCCGGAGCCGCTGGAGCTGTCGCTGCCGCGGCGGCCGCGGTGTTGGTCGTGGTTGTAGACGATGGGGATCGGGCCGGAGGGAGGCGATGATGGTGATGGTGATGATGATGTACTCGGGTTTGTATTTGGGGTGGTGGTTGGGGTGGTGTTGTCGGAGCGAGCGTGTGAGTGTTGGCGCGTGGCAGGGTGGTGGTGGTGGTTGTGTGATGTGTTTGTTGTTGTTGTTGATGACGATGATGATGATGTGTTTCCAGAGTTGTTGTTGCTACTGTGATGCTGGTTTTGATGGTGGTTATTTCCCTTGGTGGCTATTGTGCGCGTGCCCGATGATATCTGCTGCGACGAGAGCGATGACGACGATGGCGAGCCCGCGGACGATGCCTTGAAGGTGGACTGCGCGCGAAACGCGGCGAGGAAGTTTGCTAGAAAAGGTCGATTCGTCGACATTTTCTCCCTTCTTTTTTCTTCTTCTGATGTTGTCTCTTCTTGATTTTGAGATGAAGATGACCTAGGCAGGCCTCGGCCGTTCTTTTTGGTGGCTGCGGGCAGCCACTCAGAGTAGTAGTACGATTCTTTTGTCGGCGAGAGGATAGAACTGGCGGGTATCTGCAATGCGCAAGTACGAGGGTCAAATGTAGAAGATCTGTCAAGACAGCAGAGACAAGTGAAGTGTGAAGTGAAGTTATGGATGTAGATGGAGAAGCAAAAGCAGGGAACTTGGAAGTGCACAAGGCGGTCCCGGAGATTCCCGTGGGCCAGTCACCGAGCGGCTCTATGCCCTGCGTCCTATTCTTTCATGTACTACAGAGTTACTGCATACAGCCTTCCGATCGGCCTAGATCTGGTCTGGGGAAGATAATAGTATTATGACGTTTTATCTTTCTGACTCCTTATTGTTACTTTTGTGTGTGATTGTTTGTACGTATTCTGATCTGCCAGCCCCGCGCATAACATGTGAATGGCCAGAATGCATCTCTCACTTTACAGTTTTACTTGCACAGCGCGACACTAGAACAGGGCTGCCACCTGGACATCGGATATCGGGTATCTCATTATATTCTCATATTCTAATATTAACACGACCAAACCGGGTATGCATCCTTTGCGCCGGCCAGCGCGAGGAAAAGCCGGGATGGGGTAGTCTGCCAATCACAGGCCGCGCATTTCGAAGCGCGCGACTCCCCCTCATCAGCCCCGCATGTATAGAGAGCATCGCTGATATCATTGTTATTATTATGTACACGTATTTATTTTCGAAAATGAGAGCTACCACTTCTTCGTGATCGAGGCCTGCTTGGATATTGCCTCCTCCAGCCTGTCTCTCAGCTGCTGGATGCCCGTTTGCAGCCCGTCCATCCTCTGCTGCAGATCCGTGGCGGCGGATATCATGCCATTTCCTGTTGTTTCTTGCTGCTGCTGCTGCTGCTGCTTGTCTGCCTCGGCTGCCTCGATGGCCTGCAGCAGATCGCCCACGCGCTTTGTCAGCTGCAGCGCCAGTTCCTGAATAACGATAACCTCCATGGGCACCACCGTGGACGACGACGAGGGCACGTACGAGCCCAAACGCATCTTGGCGCAGTGCGCCTTGTGCCGCTCCGTGCCCATGGGCATTTTGTCCGTGCGTAGCACTGTTTTAGAGTGCGTGAACATGGAATGCCAGAGGTCGATGAGTCGGTGATGGTTTGAGAATAGCAGGTAGATAAGGGACGAGTCCATGGCGCTGATCCGGCCGCCTTCCGAGTCGACGACCTCGTCGCGCATCGCCCGTCGTTGGGCAAGGTGTTTGATGACGGCTTGGTATACATCGACCAGTTTGTGCATCACGGCAAACACGTTCCCCGTTTCGGACTCGGCGTCGCTGTCTGTGGCGCGGCTGCTCGCACTGGGCTTGGATAACGGCGGCGTGTCCATAACTGCAGGCGAGCTGTCCTCCTCTGCAGCCTCGTGTAGAGAAAATGGGGGAAGCTGACGGCACAAGTTCTCCAGATGCACTGACAAATTGATCAAGTCTAGGAACAAGCTCGGGCTCTGCATTGACTCGGGCATAGAGTAGCCTAGGTATTGAGGAGATGGTTTTGGTCTCTGCGTTGGCTCGTTGGGAACAATCTGTACCCGCTCGTCTACTTGACTAAATGAATTTGCCGTCTCGCTGTGGGGCATGTTGGAACTGTCTATATTATTATTACTAGTCGAGTCTGTGTTGCTGTCGAACTGGGGCATTGCTTCGCCATGCATGGCCGGTGTGTCCCAGGACTCGGTCTGCGGTGGCAGTTGAGAGATCCAGTCAAACTCTCCGTTGAGAGACGTAGAATTATGTGCAGACCAATCCATGGCCATATTATTGAATAAATCATCTGCTCGAGTTAGACCTATTTGATCATACTGGAACCACCCCCCCTGGCGAATGGAAAAAAAAAGTACCTTCTGCCAAAACTGGGACAGCCCTATCAAAGCCCACTTCGACGGTGTCCGTGAATATCTCATGTCCAGAAGGTGCCTTTGCGCGCACTTGGCCTCGCATGGAAGGGCTATATACACAGGCAGTCCCGGCCTTGAGACATCGCGCGCAAATGCCGTTGCTGTTGGCCGCTGGCCGCGGGCATTTCAGCTTGAATGAGTGGCACCTATCGCATGCCAGGCGACGGCGCACTGAAGACGCTCGTTCTGTCGACATGTATCAGTTTAGACGGAACCTCTGAGAGTTGCTGGAAGACACGCTGTCGCTCGATATGCGGTTCTTAGTAATAGACGTATCCGGGTTTCTTGCTGCCTGGCGAAGATGCTGCGGTGTTATTTCTGAGTAATATAGTTACCCGACACAGTTATAAACCTATTCATCCTTCATATTTCAAATATATACAAGATTATAGGTCAGATTATCCACAAGATGCTCTGATATGCCCAATTTCCATCCGCCGGGATCCACGTGATCTCCGCGCGCTATACCGCATTGGGGCTGGCAGATCGGGGCCGCAACAAGCTTCCGGTTTTTGTTCGACCACGCTTCACGCTCTGCTCCAGCCTTCCCTCACCTCGCCTACCCTGAGATTCGATTCGAACCGACCACAGGAGAGTCACAATGGTACGTCACGCCCTCGGTTTCCGCTCTGTGTTTTTGGCCCGGTCCAATGCGTCGGGAGAAATGAGTTTGTACCGGCCGGTTCATGTCGGATGTCATCATTTCTTCATACGTCCTCGGCCTGCACAACTTTCGACAATGAATACAGACCTGAAATTGCCTGAGGATATATGGCCTAACTAACTGATTCCTTTCTTTCCAGGTTGCCCAACAACTCCTCAACCGCGCTCCATACTCGAAGCCGTACCGGTCTCCTTTCGGACCGAAGTGAGTAACCTCAACCCGACTATTTGATTCGATACGTACTCTGCAGCACAATCGATATAGCTGGCTTCGATACGGCTTCGATACGTGAAAGACATTTGACTGACCGCTACCCAGATACGCTATTCCCACCCACTGGCATGGCCTGACCCCTGGCAGGTTCGCCAAGTAGTGAGTTTGACATATCCACATACAACAAGAAAAAACACCTGTCGCTAATGTTCCTTACAGCGGCGTCATTGCCGGTGGCTTCGGTGGCGCCCTTGGTGTCATGGTCCTGTTCTTCTTTGGCGAGGTTCCCCGTGTGAGGAAGGATATCTTCCAGAAGTTCCCCTTCCTGGACCGCTACTTTGACCGAACCATTCCCCCGGAGGACCGAGTACGTTTCTTCCTATTCGATATCAAAGGCAATGCTGACTGCTGATTTAGCCATTCTAAATCAACATATATCGGAAAAGTTTTTGCTGCCTCCAGCACTGTATGTATGGCATAGGGATGGATGGAACATGTTAGACAGTGCACCAAGCGCTGCGCCTGTAGAGTACCCCGACTTGACCTATCTAGACGTCGAAATCCAAGCGTTTATTTCCTTTGTGAGACTGTTCCTCGTAGGAAGGTGACGTGAACCATTACGTTATACGCTTTCAACACCAAACTATGTACTACAAGTATCAAGAACATATCTCCAATCAGTATTAATGCAGACTACAGACAGCCTTACTACATCTGGCATCTAGATTGGCCAGCTCGCGCCTTTCCCACAGGGGCAACTGCACGCGTTGGGTAGCAGTGTAGCACACGTCGAACCTCGGCGGCGCTTATCAGGCTATCGTTCGGCAGCTGATAGCCATGTTTCCTCCCTATTAGTTTGTTCCTCCGTCTCCAACGTTGACCATCGACAAAGTTGCATCACCCTACTTTCAACCTACCTATCAGCTCATCAAAGCTCTGTCTATACGGAAATAGAGCATGCATTTTCCATCCCACAACAGATAGGCTCAAGGCGCACTGGCCTTTTTATTTTCCCCAGGGAATATCACCTGCCATGCGCCTTCATAGGCCGCTATGACACGCCCGTGCTTGCTAGCCACAAGAACGTCCAACCAGAATGCTTTGACGATTCATTGGTTACAGTTTTGAGCCGTGGGTTCTTCGACTGTCAAGCTTCAACAGCATGCGTCGAGCTTCTAGAGCTAACTGGCGACCAGTCTGGCCGCTCCACTTAGCATCGAATCCCTTATCTATGGGGTAACCCTGTCAGTTCGTAATCGACAAGGTATGTGTGCAGCGGCCAGGGACTATATATGCTATGTATATATAGCATGGGCAAGCTGCATATGTTTCCCGCCCCAGATCTAGATCGCATTCTGCCCTCGAATTTCAATCTGCGCAGCTTGCGAATGAATGTGAAGCGCATCATGAGCGAACCCTCGGCCAAGGACGTATATCAGGGCGACAACAATGCGCCCGTCACATCTGTCCTCCCAGATGGCGACGTACCCATCTCGGACCATGCCTTGAACGCAGACGAAAGCGTCCTGGCCGCGCTCGGATACAAGCAGGAATTCAAGCGCGAGTTTTCGCTCTGGACGACCTTTTGCGTCAGCTTTGCGGTTCTCGGCTTGTTGCCCTCATTTGCCAGTACGATGTATTACGGTATGGGATACGCAGGGACCGGTGGAATGGTCTGGGGCTGGTTGATTGCCATGGTGTTTATCCAATGTGTCGCAATGTCGATGGCGGAGCTGTGTTCGGCGATGCCGACGAGGTGAGTTGCAACAAACCCAAAGCACGATGGCTCATTCTTGTTGACTTTTCGTCTTTCCACAGTGGCGGTTTGTATTACGCATCAGCGGTCCTCGCTCCCCCCGGCTATGGCCCTCTGGCCGCCTGGCTCACCGGATGGTCGAATTGGATTGGACAAGTCACCAGTGCTCCTTCGGTGGACTATGCATTGGCTGCGATGATTCTTGCTGCTGGGGCTATCTACAACCCGGAGTATGTGCCTACCAACTACCAGCTCTACCTCTTGACAGTCCTCATCATCGTCATCCACACCGCCATCAGCAGCATGCCTACAAAGTGGATCGCAACGGTCAACTCCTGGGGGTCGACCTTCAATATCATGGCGCTGGTCATCGCCCTTATCACGATTCCAGCAGCAACCAGCAACACTCCCAAATTCACCTCGGCCAGTGAAGTCTGGGCCGTGATCGCCAATGGCACGGATTACCCGGACGGAGTCGCCATTCTCATGTCCTTTGTGGGCGTCATCTGGACCATGTCTGGGTACGATTCGCCCTTCCACTTGTCGGAAGAATGCTCGAATGCCAACATTGCCTCACCACGCGCGATTGCGCTGACATCGGCCACCGGCGGCCTCTTTGGCTGGTTCCTGCAGCTCGTCGTCGCCTACACCGTGACCGATATCGACGCCGTCATGAACTCGGAGCTCGGCCAGCCCTGGGCATCCTACCTGCTCCAAGTGCTGCCCCAAAAGACCGCGATGGCAATCCTCGCCCTGACCATTGTCTGCGGCTTCTCCATGGGCCAGGGCTGCATGGTCGCCGCGTCGCGCGTCACCTACGCCTACGCCCGCGACGACTGCTTCCCCCTTTCCAACGTGTGGAAACAAGTCCACCCCCGCACCAAAACGCCCGTCAACGCGGTCATTATCAACGGCGTACTCGGCATCCTGATGTGCCTGCTCATCTTTGGCGGCTCGGTCGCCATCGGCGCGCTGTTTAGCATCGGCGCCATTGCGCAGTTCATTGCCTTTGCCATCCCCATCGCCATCCGCGTGTTTGTCATTGACGACACCCGGTTCCGCAGGGGTCCCTGGCATTTGGGCAAATTTAGTAAACCGGTGGGTGCCGCCGGCGCGCTGTTTGTCCTGCTCATGCTCCCGATTTTGTGTCTGCCTAGTGGCACCGGTGCGGATTTGACGCCGGATCTCATGAACTGGACGTGTCTGGTGTACGGGGCGCCCATGTTGGCGGTCATGGTGTGGTGGGTTGTGGATGCGAAGAAGTGGTTCAAGGGTCCCAAGGTCAATGTCGAGCATATGCTTTATGGAAGAGAGGAGATTGATGGCATGGCTGCTGAGGGGGAAGAAGAAAAGACCGTCATTGACAGTGCTACTGCTGCTGCTACTGCTACTCCTGATCAGAGCAAGAGGGAGAAATCTGGAAGCAGTTCTTCTTCTTAGATCACAGTTGAAGAAAAGTGAGCAGGGCAGAGTGGCCCCGGATGTACATGTACTTTATTTTTTAATTTTTGTCCTTTTATCATTATTAATACTTCTTTTCTTTAACGTTTACTCGATGCCAACGTGGAAATCGAAAGTATTTGCTCGACTGCCAAACCCAGAACGCCTAATCCAGCAACAAAAAAATCAGAAATACTGAATTAATCGCGTCAAAAGCAGAAGAATTGGCAACAACACAGAAAAAATAAAGGTCGGTTTCTATAGGTACATATGCTACGCTTTCCCTTCTGCAATTCATTCCAAACAACACAACTTGTCCGAAGTTCCTTCAGAGCCATTACATGCCCGCCTCTTTATGTGGGTTTAAAAAATGCCTTGAATACGAAAGAAAGAAAAAAGAGTTTGGCGAGTCAAGTGAAAGAAATGAACAAGAAGAGGCAGAAAAGACAAACACAACAGGAAAAGGAAAAAAAAAAGAAAAAAAAGGAGTAATATACGTGACATAATTAATCAAGTCAGTCGTTAGTCCACTTTGCCCGTTGACCCGCCATTCAATAATCCTTCTTTACCATCAAGACGGAAGAAACCACCGCCGCTGGTATTGCCGAGGATACCGCCGCCGTTGTAACCAAAGTTGACACGTCGAAGCGACCTCTTGCGGTATGCGACATAGGATGCGATGGCAATAAAGATAAAGATGATGATGGAGAGGATAGGGTGGTTAGAGATGAAAGTGCGCGTGTGGAAAAAGGTTGACTCGAAGATGCCAATGGTCGACTTGGACTTTAACTTGGGAAGATCGCTGATTACCAGGGGGATGGTCTCCAGTATAGATGTGCGAGAGACCATGATATTGGCCCCGCTGCTTGAGGCGTCCCAATAGCGTCGGTTCTGTGCAAGTCTACATTAGTTTATCATCTTTATGGGGAAAAAAGAAAAAAAGAGAAAGGTAGATCACTTACATCTTCGTCAACGATAATAACTCGTTCGCCATCTCTAACATCGACTCCGTACGATGTGCGAAGCCAGCGGTCCCAAAAGTCGCCATCAACCCACGTAAAAGCGACTTGCTTCTTGTCCTCCTCGTGGATGTTGATATGCATACTCTTGGCGGCGCGCAGTGCGCGTTGGTCATCGCGGTCTTCGGCCTCTTCAATGCGCAGTTGTTTGGCGTCTCGGAGTTCCTGTCTCTCCAAGCGGAACAGTTGGGTTTGTTTGTCCATCCACTCCAGGGCAGCATTCTTCAACTCGAGTTTCCCAAGCCGAAATTCGTCGGATCTCTTCTGGCTGAGTACTCCGAGAACAACGAACTTGCCATTCATCAATTCATTGGCATTCGATGCCGTCAGTTCTGGTACGATTGGAAGCCAGACACTGCGCATCCAGTTCAAAACCCGTGGATTATCCCGCATATCATATGGAGCCAAAGCATTAAAGTACGTCGGGCGACCATCTCGAACAACGAGCAGACGAGGCCAGGTAGAGATCTTGAACCGTTCCGCAAGGGCTGGGCTGTCTGTCTTGACCAAACGCGCGTGTCCGATAAGAGACAAAGTCAGGCGCTCCAACGCAGCAAAATCTTCCGCGGTTGTCGCATGGTCAAAGAAGTACAGGAAAATAACTTCTCCGGTCTCCTCCAACGCCTTGAATTTAGCCTCATCGACGTATTGAACGCCAGCACCAGTATCAACAGCCTTTTGGGCGTAACTGACTAAATCGCCTAGCCCGCGTAGACCTTGATACTCGACCTTCTCTCCACCCTTGAAAAAGTACATAGTTGGGAAGGCCTTAACACCAGCATCCTTGCACAGTCTTTTTTCAACTTCACAGTTGACCTCTCCAACGTTGAGCTTCCCCTTCATTTCTTTAGACATGGCGAGCCAAGCCGGGGCTAGCGCTTGACAGTGGTGGCACCAAGGAGCATAAAACTTGACAAACCAGGGGTCACGCGATCTGGTGACGAATTTTTGGAAGCTTTCTGCAGTCAGGGGAACAGATGTGCCCTGCGGGTTGTAGACCACGCCAGGTTTCTGTTTCGGAACCTGAGCCTGAGTGGCCGGCTTTTTTTCCTCACTCGATTTCTTCTCCTCACCTGATTTTTTCTCCTCGCCTGATTTTTTCTCCTCGCCCGGCCTCTTTTCTTCGCCATTCTTTTCTGACAATTGCGCAATCTGCTCGTTGTGCTTTTCGCCAGCTTTAGCGCCTGCAATCGGGTCCTTGTCCTTTGCTTCGGGAACGTCGGGCTCTTCAGTCATGTCAAATTTCATTGCACCAGGTTCTGGCAGCTTGACTCCATTGCGGGGACGAGAGCCAGGTCGAATCAATTCCAACTTTTCTTCAAGGAATTTGCTCAGTCCCTCCATCGTCTTCTCGCCTTGGTATTGTTCCACCAGCTCGCCATTATGGTAAAGAGCAAACGTAGGGAAGTACTTGACATCCAACTTGATGCACAGGTCACGATAGGCCAGACAGTTCATCGACGCAAAATGAAAGTCGTAAAATCCGGTAAAGGAGTTCATGGATACTTGCGTATCGAGAGATTTGGCAGACGATGACGACAACGGGTTCGAGGTCTGTCACGAGTTAGTACAGCAAACAGTGGCTGGCAACTTTTTCGGTCGCCTACATAGTAGTATTCGTATAGAGTCTGCCACACAGGGGCAATTTGTCGACAATGAGGACATGATGGCGAGAACTGTTTTACAAGCCTGAACATGACAGTGTTAGCGTCTTCTCCTTCTTGTGATAGGCGATAAGTGAGTGTACCAGTAGCCATCGGAGATGGAGCTCTTGAAATTCTCCGGGTTCAGCTCTTTCTGTGGAGGCACTTCGATGCCGTTAAAGGTGGTGCTCGCGGGTTCATCGCTCGCCGCGACATCTTGTTCTCCTCTCTTGAAGAGAGTATGAGGCGACGAATCTGCGGCCAAAGCCGAAATGGAGAAGAACGATAGGAGCAGCCCGCGCAACAGCGAGGCCTTCATAGTGGCTGGTATTTCGAGGTCAGCGACCTGAAGTGGATTGTATCTGATGGACGATCGTGTTTATCAATCGACAGCAGCGTTTAAAATAGCCACATCGATCACAGTGCTAGATGCCGATCCATGCGGCACAGGAAAGACGGCCACCCCACGCTGAGAAGAGTGCACAAAAGTCGCAAGTTGGAACGCAGAGCAACGCAAACAGCAGCAAAAGGCCAAGCTAGAGCCCAGAGACGACTAACGATCGGCTTCGTGGTGGGCGGAGTCGCAAGGTGGCACCCCCTGGAGAGTCTAGAAACGCTGAGGTGTTTGGCCCGTTTCGGTCGGCGCCGCGCGGGTTTCTCCGTTCCGGGCCAGCAGCCAACCCGCAAGCCGCTCCAACTCCTCGAGCGATGATACCGCGCAAATTGAAATCCAAGCACCGAACACTGCAGCACCCTCGGGCACAATTGGGTTGTGTCTTGTGATCAACTGACTCTCCGCCTTCCAGTGCGCGCCCATCAATATGAGGTCGGCCCTCAGGTTGCTGGCTAATGTCAAGCCAGCTCGCTACCTCGAGCCTCATACGCCCATCGGCTTGACCGGTCTAACGACACACCCCAGTCCTCGCCCGACGCTCATCCACGTCTATCGCCAGACTCTCGAGAAGCTCAAGGCATTCCCCGAGACGTCGGTCTACCGCAAATCCACCGAGGCCCTTACCCGCCACCGCCTGCAGATCATCGAGTCTACCAAGCCCCCGGGCTTCGATGCCTGGTTTGAGCGCGCCAAGGAAACTGTTGCAAAGCACCCAGAGCACTTCAAAAACTACAAGTTCGCCTCTGACGGCACCTACACCATCTCTGTGGAGGCTGAAAGCACCGATTCCGGGGCTGCATTTCCTCCGAAGACACCGGAAGAAATTGCCAAGTTTGAGGAAGAGTCAGCCCAGTTTGTGAAGGGCGAACTTCCCGAGAACTCCAAGTTTTTCAAGAAGCTCCCACAGACAGAGTATGACCCGGTGTTGGAGAGCGAGCCCGCCCTGGAAGCAGAGCAGTAAGTGACAGATATCTCTTGGGCAAAGCCCGTCTAATGTTTTGACACTTGCCTTTAGGATTGCCGAAATTGAGAACAAGATTGGCGCTGGTTTGATCGAGGAGGTTATTGTTGTTGCCGGAAATGAATTGAAACTTGTAGACACTTTGGCTGAGTCTCAGGTGTAAGTTCTTCGTTGCTTTTCAGCTGACCGTGCTAATATTGAGATAGGTGGGAAGAGCTCGCCGAGAAGCCTCGTCCAGGACAATGGACCTACTTTGAACGTGGCACCGAAAAGTCATAAACTCCTCAATGCGAATTTACATGTATTTATAAGCTTTAGAGTTCTTGCTATGAGGGACCATTTCTCCAGAGTATGATAATGGTCATGACAATATACTGATATCCGAGTTTCTTTTTTTAAAACTTTTTGTCCTGCATTTGTGCATTCAAGTTAAATATAATTACTTCCACTTCTAAATTGAATAAATATCTTCGCAATATCATTGAGACCAGCGTATTTATGTGACTATGTCTACTGCTTGTTATCGCTCGTGGCACTAAAGCTGGGCGATTCAGCACTAAACCCCTTTGGGTCAGCCCACGGCGAACTGGACACATTCGATCTCCACGATGACTTCCACGCCGCACCGCAAACAAGACCTCCGCCGAGCTACTGCACCCTTCTCGTAGCCTTCCAGAGGTCTTTTTCTTTCTTTCCGACGAGCGTCTCCTCGCCTCTCTATATACTGCGGTGCATTGCATCTGACCGAGCCCGTTCTCACGGGCACAACCTCCGACACCCCTAGCCACACCTACACTCAACCACCATGCGGCTCGACATCAAGGTGCGTCTTTCGTCGCTCACGAAACCACGCTGCACTATCAGACACGGGATTGCTGTGGTTATATGCAAGTCTAGGGGCATTAGCTGATTTCGATTTGATTATTGCAGAGACAACTCTTTGCCCGCTCTGAGCGAGTCAAGGGCATCGATTTCCATCCCACCGAGCCATGGGTAAGAAACACGTCGCTCCAACTTTGAGACTATGGCTAACGGGCTTCCAGATCTTAACCACCCTGTACAGCGGTATGATTTCGGCCTCCAGGTATCAAGTTCTTCGAGGGTATGCTAATTGGTTTAGGCCACGTCTACATCTGGTCCTACGAAACACAGGTATACTAGCACCTTTGCATTTCCAGTTGCCGACCCTTCATTCCAGGCTCGGAGATATACTCGCGTTATGTTGGATGGACAGATATCTGACGCTCTCTTTAGTCCATCATCAAAACGTTCGAACTTACCGATGTGCCCGTGCGCGCTGGTCGCTTCATCGCTCGAAAGAACTGGATTGTGTGTGGTAGCGATGATTTCCAATTGCGCGTGTACAACTACAACACTTCCGAGAAAATTACCTCGTTTGAAGCCCACCCTGACTACATCCGATCGATCGCCGTTCACCCTACGCAGCCTTTCGTCCTCACCGGCTCCGATGACATGACAATCAGATTGTGGGATTGGGATAAAGGCTGGAAGTGCGTCCAGGTTTTCGAGGGTCACAGCCACTATGTCATGGGGCTCTCGATTAACCCAAAGGATACCAACACATTCGCCTCTGCTTGCTTGGATCGGACAGTCAAGATTTGGAATCTCGGCTCGGGACATGCCAACTTTACGCTTGAGGCTCATGGTATGAGATGCTCCTGCTACTATTTTGGTGGATATTGAAATGTGCTTACGCGCCATTAGAAACAAAGGGTGTGAACAGCGTCGACTACTACGGACAAGCCGACAAGCCTTACCTATTGACGACCTCGGATGACAAAACAGTCAAGGTCTGGGATTACACCACCAAGGCATTGATTGCCACATTAGAAGGACACACGAGCAATGTCTCCTTTGCCTGCTACCACCCAGAACTTCCCGTCATCATTTCAGGTTCCGAGGACGGAACGATCAAGGTCTGGCACGCCAACACATACCGCCTAGAACAGTCGCTTAATTATGGTCTTGAGCGGGCATGGTGTGTTAGTTACCAGAGAGGTCGCCAGGGCATTGCGATGGGTTTCGATGACGGTGCAGTTGTGGTGAAGATGGGCAGAGAAGAACCTGCAGTGTCTATGGATGGCTCCGGAAAAATCATTTTCTCTCGACACAGTGAAGTGGTTTCGACAGTGATCAAGGGTGGTGAGGAACTGAAAGATGGCTCTCCTCTCTCTATACCTTCTAAGGATCTGGGATCATGCGAAATTTACCCTCAGACGCTGGCTCACTCCCCGAATGGCCGCTTTGTTTCGGTTTGCGGTGATGGCGAGTACATCATATACACGGCTCTTGCATGGCGTAACAAGGCATTTGGTCAGGCTTTGGATTTCGCTTGGGGTTCCAAGGACAACAGCAATGACTACGCTATTCGGGAATCTGCTACTAGTGTCAAGATTTTCAAGAATTTCAAAGAAAAGAGCGGTGGCCTAGACGTCGGTTTCCAGGCTGAGGGTCTATCTGGTGGTGTCCTCTTGGGTGTGAAGGGACAGGGTGGAATTGGTTTGTTTGACTGGGAATCTGGCAACCTTGTTCGTCGTATCGAGGTTGAGCCACGCGAGGTAAGTTGGCTTACAGTTTTTTAACAAAAACATGTACTAATCCTAGCAGGTCTATTGGTCTGAGTCTGGCGAGCTGGTGGCCCTTGCTTGCGAGGATACCTGCTATATTCTACGGTTTTCTCGGGAGAATTATGTCAACGGCCTGAACGCTGGCGAGGCCGACGAAGACGGAGTTGAATCGGCCTTTGAAGTCGTCACAGACATTAGCGAGACAGTGCGGACAGGAGAATGGGTTGGCGATTGTTTCATCTACACAAACTCGACGAACCGTCTAAACTACTTGGTTGGTGACCAGACGTACACTATTTCTCACTTTGATCAGCCCATGTATGTGCTTGGGTATCTTCCACGTGATGGGCGAATCTATCTTGCCGACAAGGATGTTGGCGTTGTGTCTTTTGCTCTCTCGCTGTCTGTAGTTGAGTACCAAACTCTGGTTCTTCGAGGCGACATGGACTCGGCGGCTGAATTGCTGCCCGATATTCCTACTGAGCAGATGAACAAGATTGCTCGCTTTTTGGAAGGACAAGGCTTCAAGGAACTCGCTCTCGAAGTTTCACCCGACTCGGAACACCGATTTGACTTGGCGCTTGCGCTCAACCGCCTCGACATTGCTCTCGAACTAGCCCGCGATGCAGACGTCGAGCACAAGTGGAAGACAGTTGGCGATGCAGCTCTGACAGCCTGGGACCTGGGACTGGCGCAAGAATGCTTTACCCACGCAAAGGACCTTGGCTCTTTACTGCTGCTCTACACCTCTAGTTCCAACGCGGACGGACTCCGGTCGCTCGCCGAGCAGGCCTCAGCATCTGGCTTACACAATGTGGCTTTCTCGGCCCTGTGGACGGTTGGAGACATTGATGCCTGCATTGGTCTTTTGGTCCAAACGAACCGTCTTGCCGAGGCCGTGCTCTTTGCGCAGACATACAAGCCATCCAAGGCGCCGAACCTGGTCTCGCTGTGGAAGCAGTCTCTTGAGAAAGACGGTAAGCCCAAGGTTGCCCGTCTTATTGGAGTACCCCCAGGCGCGGACGACGGTGCTGCAGATGATGAACTCTTCCCCGAGTGGGAGGAATACCTCCGCCTGGAAAAAGAGGGTCCCCCTGAGCCTCCATCTTCCGAATCCTTGATTGACGTAGGGGGAGAAGGCGAGGCAGTAAACGGAGCAGCCGAGGTTGAAGCCGAAGCGTAATGTATGTTCTCGTCTACTTTTTCTCTTTTCCTTTTTTGTTATACGGTTAATGGGATCTATGTCCGAATTCGCTCTCCTAAATTCTTCGTATAGTTGCCATTTTTTTTTTTTTTAACTTTTTACTTTTATTATCTTGTGAATGTTCAAAATAAATGTCGTCTATGAAGGCGGTAGATAGTCTATAAATCCGATGCAGTTTTGGAGTGGCGAGCTTTTCTTTTTTGCCTTGAGATTGGTTCATGCAAACGAGGTCGATTGTTCAGAAAGTGTTTTGCTGTGGCAGGAAATTCCTCGTCTGGTGAAGTGGGGCCTTGCTCTGACTATTCATCTGCTGTGATTGGTGGAAAGTGTGTATAATCCCCCACTTGTATCTCTCGGACCAATAGAAACGGAGTATTTGCATACTTCCCTCTGGCTGGCAACCGCCATAGAGAAAGAAAACAGAAGCATTTTCGAAAAAAAAAAAAAAAAAACAAGTGGCAGGGATTTTCAAACCGCATGGAATGAGCGGGAGGCTGTGTCAGTGCTGTTTATATTGTCGATGGCAGACCCTTGCAGGAACTTATCCAATCTTCTCAAAATCTACTACTTCTGGAAGACATCACACCAAAACATACATCATCATGCTTTTCACGTTGAACACGGTATCCAAGGTGTTTGCCTTGGTCTCGTTTATTCTGAGTACCTTGTGTCTCTTTGCGGGCTCGCAGGAGTCGGTTATGCAGGATGCGAGTGTCATGACTGTTAGCAATGAAGCCCTCAATACTAATGATTCAAGAGAAAGTTTGTAAAGTTAACAGTCTCGGTTATACAGCTTGATACGTCCGCCTCAGAACCAATCTCAGCAATCAAATCAGTCAAAGATAGCAGCGCAGCCGATCTGGGCCTCAAGGATTTCTACACCGTTCACGTTCTGACCTACTGCGAAGGATCCCTTGACAGCGAGGGGCAACGCGACGTGACGGGATGCTCCAAACGAAGTGCCCCTTTTGCATTCAACCCAGCTAAAGTGCTGGAGTTCAAGGATGGGTTTAATGTCTCGGATATCAACTGGCCGGATACCATCACGGACGACTTTGGGGTTATGGAGACGACGACAAAGGCCATGTCTGTGCTTTATATAATTGGGGTTGCTGCAACCGGTGTTACTTTTCTCATCGAGATTCTACTCACGCAAGCAGGCGGGCGGCCGTCGATGATGGCTCATTTGTTCTTCACTGTGGCAAGTTTTTCCAGCTGCTTGGTTCTATCAATTGAAACATAATACTAATGTATGTTTGTGTGTCTCTAGTTGAGCTTTGTCAGTCTTGGGGTCTCATCTTCAGTAGCGACAGTCATCGCCGTGCAGTTTGTCGATCTCATCAACCGCCATGGAGCAAACTACGGGATCGTGGCACTTGCAGGCAGTAAGTTCCTCGGCATGACCTGGTCTGCCGTGGTACTCTTGTTCTTCACCGTGGTGATCAGCGTCATCACGCTGCCGTCTAGCGGTAGCATGTCGAGGCCGAACAAGGAGACTGAGGCTGTCTAATATTGAAGACATTGAACTTTCTGTGTATAGTGTATAGTGTGCCCTTTCCT